>JAGFPH010006870.1:5207-20116 GCA_018207615.1 Philaenus spumarius
CACCTGAAGACGCGAAGTGTTTAAAATCTTATAATTATACAAATCTGTATAATTTTAAAATATCGTTCACAGTACAGTGTTTGTCTATGTGTGTGTTGTGCGTGTTATTGTTTTGAAATACATTTCTAACATTGTTTTAAATTTGGACTACGGTATCTGGAGAACGTACCTTTAATCTCTAAGGTGGTTGAAATCTATTATACATTTTTAAATCTCATATACAGGGTGTCCCGTAACTCTCTGGACAAAGGTATATAGCGTTATTGGTCATGCATTACGAAAATAACTAATTTATCTGTAATTCTTTATCCAATCTTAACAAATAAGGTATCAATGAAAACTACATAAAATGGACTAACTTTTATGTATCTTGCAATTTGTTTGTAAAGTTAACGGTTTTCGTGGAATTTGGCATCAAATATTTTAAATGGTAGCCATTTTGAATATCATTTGGTATCATGGTTAATGATATTTTAGTATAATTTTAAACGAAAATAGGTCTTAAGAAGATAAACATTTATGCAAAATCTCATTGCTGTACCTCAAACCGTGTAGGAGGTATGATTAGTTTTGTAAAAAACACATACATACAGACAGAAGGAAAATTAGGCACCAGAGATCCATGTTCCTATAGGGAAATGTGTTTGTCTAGACCTTAGCAATAACGCTATACCTTTGTCCAGAGAATTACGGGACACCCTGTATACTCACCTATAATATCTTTCAAGATAAAAAAATGATTTTTTGTACCAAACTGTGACGTCAACAGAATTTATATACAAATTTGAGAGTTCTAATTATTGCGTTGTATTCTCATTAGCACTAAGCTAATCTTATCATGGTAACTTGACACATTTCGGAGAACACGGCTTTATGAGACCGACATATAAGGGTTCAGGGTTTTTCTTTTAAGATTCGGAATCCAACTAAAACGGGCAGTACACCCAAAAAAATAATTTTTTTGTATATACGTGAACATTTTTGTTTTACAATGTAAATAATGAATATTGATTAGTATTTTAAAAAATGTACAGTAACACCTCCTCCATACACCAGGAGTAGGGAAGGGGGGGATTTTTCGATAAATCGATCATTTTTATTTTCTCCCCCTACACGTAGTATATGGAGAAAGTATTGTTTTCGTTTAAATTTTCGACTTTGAATTTTTAGTGGAATTATCTGTTTTGGTGCTCCCTGAACCTAAACATATTTTTAGTGTAATTATTTGTTTTGATACCTGAACACAAAAAGTGTTTTTTTTGGTGATGTCTGTCCGTGTGTCTGTTAGGATGTGAACAAAGATGGAGACCATACCAACGGTCCGATTTTGATGAAATTTGGTATGTAGGTGTAGTTCTGGAATAACGCCAGGACTTTTTTTTTTTAAAAACGTTTCTAACGATTTTGATAAAATTTGGCCTATTTGTAGCCCTTAATGTACCCTACCATATGAAAAAAACCGCATCTTTCTAAAAATTCTCGTTTAGGTAATAATAATAATAATAACTGATTTTTGGGGGATTTTGGCCAAAAAGGGGGTTGTTTTTCAAAACCTTTTTTCGTGCATCTATGCAGGCCTAATTGACATGTTTGGTGCAAATTTTTAGAAATCGATGAAATAGTTTTAATAATAATAATAATATTATTATTATTATATAATATGGATGTGTGTTACATGCATCTAATATTTTCCATGATATGTCCTACTTTCTCAATTCTAAATAACCACCTCCTATGCTACTCTTGGGAAGGTATAAACTTCCAACTGGGAGAAAGTATGTTGCAGTTATCTTGCACCGTTTATTTTGGTAGGCCTACATGTTATTTAGGTTTCTATTGCAGGTATTGAATTTTTGAATTTTTTTATTTTTACATTGTGATCTACAAACTTTAGCAAGGATACTCATTTTTTTAGAAAAACGACTTCATGAAAATATTTTTTATAAATTTTAGCTTTTCCCTAAAACTTTCTAGATTTAAAATATTCTATTTAAACTATTTGGAATAGTATACAATATTCCATGCTACAGTTTGTGCATAATGTATTTGAGCATAAGTGTGAAAAATTTCAGCTTTCTATATTTAAAAAAACGATTGAAAACACGAACAAATTCAAAGTTCGAAAAACATAAAAAAACTAAAAATTTACTTTTATAATAAAAATTTGTATTACAATATTATATAAATAAATATTACTTTAGTATTGTAAAAACACTAAATACACTTCAAAATAGTCCAGCTCCATATTTCAGACCTTCTTTTTTCTCCCTATTTTCCTCAAATTGAATTAATCTTTTTTTGTATTCTAATCTTGCTCTTCTTATGGACTGAGCGACCCTTCTCTTCATGGTTATCTTGATTCATGAATAAAACCAAACTAATTGTGTTAGTAAGTGCTGCAATCTATTAGCAACTCGGCAAACTACTTGGAAGATGTATCCTACTAAACTCGTAGCAGTATTAGTAATATAACGCTATTGATTTCAAAAGAAGTTTCTTGTTACTGCTTCGACCCTCCAACATATGTCGCTTTACTTAATAAACAATCTAAACATTGTTAACGCTTGAATCATGCAATTAATTATGATATAAATCCATTTATAAATAAATTAACAATAGAAAAATACAATAAATTTTATTGTGCATATTTATGATTTTTTGGGTGTAGGCCTCCTTTTGGTTCAGGTTCTTTTAAGGCTCTGAATAGAACGAAACCCAAGACGTAAAATAGAAAGGGGAAATATCAAATTGCTAATTACAACCCATTAAAGTGTTTAACGTTTCCGGAGCTGATAATTAGTCTGTTTAATGACGCGACAGAGTACGGAGTAAATCTTTCGGGAAAAACTAATTGTGAGACGTAATTCTGCCGCGTTAGATCAAATTTTCTCACGAGAGATAAAAAGTTAATGACATGGTATTCTCAACCACATTTTCCGCTCTTAGGCGAGGTATTTTTAATATTGAATAAATTGCTTACTGTGTAAAACTCCCCTTAAGTTTGCCTTTCCACTTCTCAGAAAAAATTTAAAACACTTTTCATAAAAAGAATTGGAAAAAACATAAATTTACACGTCACAGATAAAATTAAAACAATCACAAGTACAGAACACTGTGGGGAGGAAAACACTCGATTCCTTGTTCTTATATGCAAAAGTATATCATGGCCGTTTCAGAAAAATAACTATTTCTCAACTGCGGTGTTATTGTCCCTAACTCAATCTATAGCTCTTATGTACGAATGTATAGTTTAACAATAATCCATCTAACTTACTAAATGATCAGCTGGACTTTAAAAGCAATAATCTGTATGACTGTATGACACAGCCCTGGGCTATCAAAAAAAGGTTCTCTAGTTACATCTTTTTATTAGGTAGTGTACCATTGACCACGAAACGACGTACACGGTCTACAATTAATTGTTGTAATTGTTGTGTGTTTTTGTGTTTTTAAACGTGTGTTCTGTGTTTTTAATATGTAAGTGTAACTTGACAATGTGATTACCGTCCCGAAACGCGTCGTAACATTTTAACGACCAAAATAAGTCACATGACGGACCAATAACAGGTAATATTTAATATTAATATTATTATATTATCCTATATATTACTATTCAAAGTGACTTGGAAAACAAGAATCATGCAACTAATATTAATTATTTCTTCACTATAACATTAACTAGTAAGCCCCCGCGAAAAATCACAGGCTGATTAATTAGATACACGTCAGAAATACATCATTTAAATAACAAACTATTTAAAAACAACATTAAGGCCTACTTATCTAGGCCTACCTAACTATGCTGACGGGGATTTTTAACTCGGGATTATAAAATTGTAGGCCTATTTGTTAAATATTTGTATTTACATATGTTACTATATATTTAAAGAAAGATAAAAATACCATCTTTTAATTGCTTTTTATTTCATACTAGTGGACCCGGCAATGCTTCGCTATTGCTTTATTTAATTTTAAGGGTAGTTATCAAATTTCATTGTTTTGACTTAAGTTATTGAATTGCAAATGGTGTTTATGTCAACAATTTATATAAACAATATTTTAAACAGCATATATGTAAGTAAATAGATATGTAACAACCGATGTTTGAATTGAATTATAATACAGTAAGCATTTTTCGTTGATTTTTGTTTGTGTTGTTTGAAAATCTAACCTAAAAAAGCTGTTTTGGTTTTTGAAGAATAATAACCCGATTACTAGCTGACCCGTGCGAATATTTCGCAAGTTAAGAGTAGGCCTAGTTACCTGATTTAATAGATTGATTTAAATAAGTAAATTTCGTTTAATTTGAACGTTTGAGTCCCATATAAAAAGTAAGAAACACATCTAAAAATACATTTTCCATCACCAATTAAGCAACAGCAAAATTAAACATAACCTACTTCAATAAAGTAAATTACAACATAAACAAACCATGTTATGATAATAAAACATGTGCTGTTATAATCAGCTGATCTGTGTTATTATATCTGTCCATATGATAACTTACTGTTGTAATCAGCTGTGCTGTGCTATTATATTCAGTTGATCAGTAAAAACAATGTTAATGAATAGAAAGTATTTTAAATTCCTTTTTTTTTAATATTAAACGAAGGAATAGTAAAATTTTAAGGCAAATGGGCAAATATAGGGTTAATTACCTTTCATTTAACACAAACCGCATGTCAATCGGTCCAATAGAACTAAAGATATCACTCGGAATAGACTTAAAATTTTACCCCATGTTAAATTGCCATAAGAGATTTTAATTTCCGTTTTTAGAAAATTTAGTGGGGTAAATAGCTGAAATCCAAGCAAAATGGGAAAATATACAGACAATTACCTTTAATTTGGTGCCAACTGCGTGTATATCGGGCCAGTAAAACTCGAGATCTCACTCGGATTACAAAAAATCTTTTCAAATTAATATATAGTCTAGGGGCTCTGCCCCTGGACGCTCCGCGTCCCAACCCCGGCTCGGCCTTCGGCCTCAGATGGCTGCTTCGCTTCGCTCGCAGGTGGAAAATTCGATAAAGAATCTCGTTAATCTTTTACTCGTTTGTACATAGGTGACCGAGCATAAATTAGCTGTTTTATTTGGCAGCTGACTCAAACTCATTAAACATTATCTCCATAAGATTAACATGGGAAATTTGAAGGATTGTATACCGGAGCTCCTTCTCGGGTGAATAGCGGCTGAACGGATGATAATATATAAGACTTGACATATCTGTGAATGATTATGTTCAGTTTTTGATCCAAATTAGCTGTTTTATATATAATAGGTTTGTAACAACCAATGTTTGAATTGAATTAAAATATAGTTAGCATTTTTCGTTGATTTTTGTTTGTGTTTGTTTTTAGTTTGTCAATGTAACCTCAAAAAGGTAATACTACATTTTGATACTGATTTGATCCAAATCAGTTGTCCAAATCAGTTGTTGATCAAAATCAGCTGTTTTAAGCTTTTCATACGAACAGCTGTTTTTGTGTCCCTGATAAAATCAATAGAAATCTTTCTTCCATAAGATTAACATTGAAACTTTGAGGGCCACTGGGGCGTAGCCCTAATGTCCTACGACTTCGGTAAATGGCCTAAAACCTTCCCACGGTTAACCTGTGTTACTTTGCAAAATTTCAAAGCAATCGGATGGACGGTATACGAACGCAAAGTGGACAAAGAACAAAAAAAAACCCCCATAAGGAATACACAGCAGAAATTTGCATTTCATTATAACGTTTGTAAGGCGAAAGATACATGATTTGTAATGCTTGATGGCAAATCTGGGCGTGCATACCTTTAATTTAAGACCTCAATTATGAAAATCGGTCTGGTAGAAGAGCCGAACGGACTCGGAAAAGAAAAACAGAATTTGTTTAATATATAAGATAAATTAGAGAAATTGGTTGCAAATAAAAGTGTTTTGGTTCATTGTAGGCCTAACCTAAAATTATGTTCGGTTTTTGATCCATAACAGTTGTTTTATTTATAATAATATGTAACAACCGATGTTTAAATTGAATTATAATATAGTAGGCCTAAGCATGTTTTATTGATTTTTGTTTGTGTTTGCTTTTAATTTGTCAATCTAATCTAAAAAGCTATTGGTTTTGAAGAATAATAAACTGATTATAAATTTGCTAAAGTTGCTATGGTAATGAATGTAAACAAACATGTGTTACTAAGCATTTTATACGAACAGCTGTTTTTGAGCGCTATGGTCTTGAGTCCATACAAAAGAGGATGTTTAGTTTTTCCAAATTTGAAACTTTTTCGGGAAACTTTTCAAATTTTTCTTTACATAAAAAGCTAGTTCGGACTATTACGAACATTTTAAAACAAAACATTGCCAAATTGGTCCAGCAGTTCTCAATTGATGCGATTTCAAAGAAACAGCAATTCATTTTTATTATATAGATTGATAGATCAAATGATTTATAAGTTATTGATAGTGAAGAAGTTAATAATCGAATATGTTTATATGTAATACGAAGATGAACGAATGTTTCCGAAGTTAAACGAAAAGGTTTAAATTTCTTCTTTAAATTTGTATAAACAAATATATTGGTGATAAAAGGTTGTATTTAAACACAGTTTATAACCTCAAAGGTAATATTATAATGTATATTATAGCATTCATTAGTTCTAAAACTCATATTTAAAAAAATCAACTTCACAAGAAATTATTACAACGATTAAAATATAACCCCAAACTACAATCTACACCGAGTATCTTTAAGTATAACAGATGATGGGTGAAATCAGCTGTTAACCTAATAGGTATTTCTTCTTTAAATGTGTATAAAAAAATATATTGATAGTAAAAGGTTGTATTTATATATAGTTTATAACCTCGAAGCAAATATTATAACGTATATTATAGCATACATTATTTCTACAACTCATATTTAAAAAAAATCAACCTCCCAAGAAATTATAACGATTGGAGTTGTAAACATAACCCCAAACTATAATCTACACTGGGTTTACAGATGATGGGTGCAATCAGCTGTTATATTATATGTTACGCACGTACGTACGCTCGTACAATCGCTTTTATAGGAGTTGATAACTTTTATATATCATTCGTTATAACAATATGGAATAAAACGCAATTAAAATATAATATATATTTGTTTTCGCCATTCCGACTACTGATTAATAATCTATCTATATAAAAGCGAAATGGCACTGATTCATTCATTCATCAGCAGAACTAAAAATCTACTGAACCAAATGAGTTCAAATTTGGCATGCATGTTCAGTTGGACCTTTAGACGCGCACTAAGAATGGATTTTGAAAACAACCGAAAGATACGCCCAATATTCGCGTTTTTCTAGCAATTTTTTGCGTTTTCTCAGTTTTTTCGAGAACTAATTGGCAGAAAATGTTGAAATTTGGTACTTAGGTTCGTTTAAGACCTAAAAGTAGTCTGTTAAAAAACGTTTGAGATTCTCCAAAATTACGCCAGAAATAGGCGTTTTTGCATTTTTTATTGCGTTTTCAATGCGTTTTTGATCATCCTCAAATTACGGCTGATATTGACGTTTTTCCAGTTATTCTTTGCGTTTTTGAGGCGTTTTTTCATGTGTTAGCAGAACGACTGAATTAAAAAAGTTCGACGTTTTTCCTGTTAACTTAGTCTCCTTATTAATGTTCTCTCTCTCTCACTCTCTCTCTCTCCCTCCCCCCCTCTCTCTCTCTCTCTCTCTCTCTCACTCTCTCTAAGAGAGAGAAATAGCTCAATTTCTCTCTTCTTGCTAAATTTAATTACTATTAAATTTTAACAATAATAGAAATCTTAAATAGTGTAAATCTATTAAGTGTATTTATTTAGATCCACTTAATAATGCATCTTATTTATAATGTTTAATAAGATTAACTCAGAAACAGTAATCCATGCTAATCTGTCTATATATATTAATCTATGCTAATCTATATATATAAAAGCGAAATACCACTCACTCACACACTGACTCACTCATCACGATTACTCAAAAACTACTGAACGAATTGAAATGAAATTTGGTATGTAGCTTCCTCTAGGGCCATAGGTGCTCACTAAGAAAGGGTTTGAAAAAATTCGAAATTTTAGGGGGTGTTTGGGGGTATCAAATTAATTAAAAAACGATTTCTTCAAAACTACCGAACGGATTGGAATGAAATTTGGTATGTAGCTTCCTCTAGGGCCATAGGTGCTCACTAAGAAAGGGTTTGAAAAAATTCGAAATTTTACGAGGGGTTGGAAGGATCAAAGTTACTAAAATCATAATTTCAGATCTTTTATTATTATGACAGTAGTGCTTTTATTATTTAAGATCTATATATATAAAAGCCAAATACCACTCACTGACTGAACACTTAAAAAGAATACAATTACGTTAAAAAGACTGAACATACCAACCACCACGGGCAACGCCGTACGGGTCAGCTAGTTAAATATATTAATGAGACTTACCGTCAACAATAGTATATTGTTCGTAGCTATTTCACTACGGTCGTTTCGGCTTTCAGCCATTCGAGTACGAGGTGTGACAGTAGGTCTACTTCATGGTTGTAATAAATGTTTAAAGAACTTGTGTGTGTGTTATGTGTTAAGTGATGTATGTGTTTTTAAACTGAGACAACGGGAACTACCCAGCAAACACTTGAAAATGGCTGAATAGCCGAAACGGCCTTAGTGAAATAGCTACGACCAATAGACTGTTGACGGTAAGTCTCATTAATATATTTAATTCAAATATAATACTTGTATAGTTCTTTAAATATACAATAACGTATATAATAAACAATTTTAAAAAATAGGCCTACAGTTTTATAATCTATATATTAATAGGCAAGCACAAAACTTGTCGTCCTTTTTTCTCAGCGTGTGTGCATCGTAGGAGAAATTCGCGCATACCGTTAGAAAGGTAGTGTCCTGTAGATGAGCGGAATCCCATTATAATTTACATCGGTCCTCAGGGATACGCCCCAGTAGCCCTCAAAGTTTCAATGTTAATCTTATGGAAGGTCAATCTTAAGGAAGAAGAAGAAAGATATCTTTTGATTTTATCAGGGGCACAAAAAACAACTGTTCGTATGAAAAGCTTAAAACAGCTGATTTTGATCAACAGCTGATTTTGATCAACAACTGATTTGGATCAAAAACTGAATATAATTTTAGGTTAGGTAAATCAAGCAATAGCAATAGCGAAGCATTGCCGGGTCCACTAGTCCTTATTATTGTACACATTTAACGATTTAAAAATCTCCGTCAGGCATAGTTAGGTCTGTTGTAAAAATCTAACACGCCCATAATATAAACCCATTTATATTGAAGTTTGGGATGAACCAGCATGGACAGCACACCCAAATACGTGTTATATGATTGTATAAGTGTTTCTCCATTTAACCAAATACAAAAGAGTAGACATCGTTAAAAGGAAGAGACTATGATACTTCTAACGTCTTCACCACTTCTTTCCCAAAGATCTAATCAAGGCAGAGGGTAGATTAAAAACACAAGTCAATAGCTTTGATCCAGTGAAAACTTGAACAGTTGCGAATCAACGGTTATGTTGATTACCGTCATAACGCACAGATTATAATGCTTGTAAGACATTTCAACCCCTATTTCCCAATCGGTAATTGCCTTTACAGCACCAGTGTAATCACTTTCTCATCGCTTGTAATCCAACACAGCTGCAGACAGCTCCGTATTGAGTGGCAACGTAGTTAACTAAAGCGAATCAATGGAGATATTCGCCCGTATTTGCATACTTAGTTCTGCAACTGTGTTTGCGTTTCACCCGGCAAACTGTGCTTGGAAATCATTGTAATTCAATTTGAAATTGAAAGTAGAGAGTTGTCATATCAATGAGGGTAAACAATCGAAGTTAACAGAATTTAAATTGTAAATGCATTTACACTATGAATATTATCTATGTGGAATCTTACGGATAAGGCAAATGGTTAGTGAAGTATAAAATACGGAAAGTCAAATATCCAAATTAGTTCCAGCTTGACTAGTAAGTATTCCCCGCCGTAAGAATTCAGAATGTTTTACAAATTTAACAACGTATCAACTAATCTGAAACTATAACCGTTGTTATTCATTGCTGGCTTGAGACCAGAGAAAAGAAGTGACGTTACCAAATAGTCTGCGCATGAATGCAACTCATAGGGTAAAATTGTTCACACAAATTTTGATCCTAAAAGTTAATCTTTTCCAGAACTGTGCTCCTACCTCTCCAATTTATTTCCATTTCCAACTAATCTGAATGATAACAAGCATAAAATCAACTCCAATAAAAACGAGTGTACCTCCAATTTATATATGTGTTCGCACTCTAGCGGCCGCATTTTAAGTCCGATTTGGTTTAAAATTGGTGCACATGTTGGTTGTCTACGTCGCTTGGATGAGTTCGATAGCAAAAAAAAATCTACAATCGGAAGCACGTTTTTTGACTGGGAGTAACAAGTTTTTCAGATTTTTCCTAAGAGAATGCATTTTTTTTTTAGTTTTTTCTACAAATATAAATGTAGGATGATATTCTGCACATTTTTGTTTTTTTACGCGACCTTATAGCTCGCTTGGTTCCCCCAAAATCGATCAAAACGTAAAATACCATAGAAGTACCCGGTTCAAAGCCATGTGGTGGGTTCTACCGTGGGGTTGGCGTGCGGAGCACGCAATGCATGGTGTATTGAAGATACGCCTAATATGCGGAATTGCGTGCGAAGCACGCAATGCTTTTTGTATTGAAGATACTTCCAATATACGGAATGGCGTGCGAACCATTTTGCAGCTATTCAGCACCGTCGTGAATAGACCTATTTGCCAAATTGTTGGTTGAAGCGCTAAAACATAGGTCTATAAACTTAATTTTGGAAATTTGCTCAACTCACGACAGCGGTTCAGCTACGTGGTCGAATTATTAAATTTGCATCAGTGCGTCTAAGATATTATATATGAAACTATTTTGAAAATTACAACCGCAAATAATTTTATTTCCTTTCCCAGTGCACTTTATATATTACAAAAGTTCCATTTTTACTGAACTAATTGTGAGTATAAAATAAGAAAATTGGTACAGTTTCGATTTGTTTTATTAAATAAAAGTGTGAACACACAGGAGATATTATAATAATAAGGAGGAATATTTGTTCTAATACTCTTCCATGGCCTACAGAATGCATTTTTTTTTCAAAATATTAATCGTTTTGATTCGTTTATCGTACGAGTAACTCCGACCTACACCAACTAAACCATTGCTCTCCTTGAACGGTGTCAGTTATCGCGTACTTACACTTCCAGAGATACCTTCGTGTTAAGAAACAAATTTTGGTATTGCTTGACGACGAGAAACTATTATTCTGAAAATAACAAAACATTTGTATACTTTAAAGAGTGAAGGAGATGCTCAATATCTTATTAAAGGTCACACTGTGTTTAACGTATAGTTGGCTGTACTATCGCACAGGATTAAAGAAGACATTCAAAGTTTAAACTATGCAAAACTTAATTACAACAATGCGAATTAACAGCTGAGCAAGGCGCGTTGAATACGTCAGTACACGAAATTTTAAATATGGTGGTTGTTGTTTTGCTGCACGATAGCTTAAACATACTAAAAGGGGTGTGTACGAAATCCCCAGTGGATCGTTAGAGTGGGTGTAAAAAGTCTACTTTAAAACAAATGTTTTTAAAATAAGAATATACAAGGTGATTTAGAACTATGCGGCAATCTCTCGGCAGCTCATTTTATAACTAAAAATAAGAAAAATAGTTCATGTAAACATACACCAAAAAATGCTTCGTTGTCCAGACATCACCCGCTTTAGTTTTTGTACAAAATAATTCATATCTAGATAAATGTTTTACCGATTGAGTTCAAACTTGGCATGAAGTTTAACCTAACAATGATATATCTCACGAAAATTAAGCGATTATATCCAAACAAGCGTTTCAAAATGGCAGCTGTTTGAAAATTTTAAACCTAAATTACTAAAAAACCGTACATTAAAAAATCAAAAAATCAAGACACCTTTTTTGTAGCCCTTTTGATTTCCTATCTGATGGTCTCACGGTCAAATCAATAACATGAAAGCTAATAGCCAAGTTAACGATAATAACAGCGTATGTACAATATTGGTGTGCTTACTGCATTGTTATAGGATGCCGGGTTGAACAAACCAGGTATTACACATAACTTATTATTCATCCGATTGTTTTAACTTTGAAATCATCCGATAGGGAATCAAAATTTCTAGAAATAAACGGTACCAGATAACTGCCACATACTTTCCCCCAGTTGAAACTTCATACCTTCCCAAGAGTAGCATAGGAGGTGGTTATTTAGAAATGCAAAAATAAGGAAACATACCATGGAAAATATTAGATGCATGTAACACACATCCATATTATATTATTATAAAATATTATAATAATATTATTATTATTAAAACTATTCGATCGATTTCGAACAATAAGTATTTGCACTAAACATGTCAATTAATGTCAATTAAGCCTGTATAGATGTACGAAAAAAGGTTTTGAAAAAATTTGAAAAACAACCCCCTTTTTGGCCAAAAACCCCCAAAAATCAGTTATTATTAATATTATTCATAAACGAGAATGCTTAGAAAGATGCGGTTTTTGCATATGGTAGGGTACATTAAGGGCTACAAATAAGCCAAATTTTATCAAAACCGTTAGAGCCGTTTTTGCGAAATTTAGATTTTCTCGTTTTAGGCCATTTTTGGGGGGCAAAACCACTTAAAAATCTTAAATTTAAAAAAATGAAAAAAACGTCTGGAGATATTCCAGAACTACACCTACATACCAAATTTCATCAAAATCGTACCGTTGTACACATCCTAACAGATACACGGACAGACATGACCAAAGAAACACTTCTTTGGGTACAAGGAGTACCAAAACAAATAATTCCAATAAAATATTTTTGAGTTCAGGGAGCACCAACACAGATAATTCCACTAAAAAATGTTTTGGTGTTCAGGGAGCACCAAAACAGATAGTTCCACTAAAGATTCAAATTCGAAAATTTGGACGAAAACAATACTTTCTCCATATACTACGTATAGGAGGGAGAACATAAAAAGATTCCTAGAAATGTGTTGTCAAAATGTACGGTTTTTGAGTAATTTATAATTGAAATTTTCAAACAGCCGCCATTTTGAAACGCATGATTGGATATAATTGTTTATTTTTCTTGGAATATATCGTTTTTAGTGTAAACCGCATGAAAAATTTGAACTAAATCAATCAAACATTTCTCTAGATATGAATTATTTTGTACAGAAAACAAAACGGCGGCTATCTGGAAAACGAAGCGTCTTCAAGGCTATAGGGACATTTTTATTATTTTCAGCTATAGAATGAGCTTCCGAGAGATTGCCCCATAGTTCTGAATCACCCTGTATATGTGTACGAATCTACATTACCCGTCATTTTGTTAAATAAACTCATTTTACGTTTACGTGTTGAGACGGGCTGGCTTCGCTCAGCTCGCTCAATTCAAAAATTATTAAAAATAATTTTCTATAATAAATTGTAAAATCGACTAAGTCTTTAAGACAGGCTTATTCAGTGTTAGACAAGCCTGGAAGGCAAGGTCCAAGACGACTCGTTCAAGGCCAAATGTAGAATGGTCCGGGCAGGTTCATTAGAACAATAGAAAAATTAAATATTAAATAATAGTTGATATTTTCATATCATTGTATAAAGGAAATTAAATGGATCAATTTATATAAGTTAGGTTTTTTGATAAAATGAAAGGTGTTAAAATTATGCGTAAAACAAAAGTAGCACAAAAAACCAAAATTGGTAATTTTGAAATTTTGGGAAAAGTAAAAAGTGTAAAGTATAGATAATTAACGTCATTAAAAGTTAACAGAAACAGATTTTAATAAATATTGAATTTTGAAGAATAAATATCAAACTAAAAGTAAATTAATTAATAAAAGTTAAATTAAAATGAATTAAGGTTAATGGCTATGAAATATGATAACAGCTAATTAAAAACAAAATATGTGAGGTTAATAGCTCACGAGCATTAACGTAATTTAGTAAAAATAGAAAGTATAGGCCTAAAAAGGCCTAAACTCAATTTACATTAACGACAATTGTTATAATATGATAACCGGTAATGTAAAGGCTCCAGAGAGATAGATATAGATAATAAAATAAATTCATTATAGTTAATGTACCCAAAATGAGATTTTTCGAAAAACCAAAAGTGTTAGAACTCAGGAACCAAAAGTGATAAAAACATGAGAAAAACAGTAAAACTATCGTCGGGTCTATAAGGACAAATAACATTAATAAAAAGTGCCGGGAAAAGCGCGATACGGGAAAGTGCGGAAAACGCGTAAAAGCGTAAATACCGAACCGAGAGTCGTACAGCTTCAATTCAAGTTTGCAGATGATCCAGAAGTTGTCCAGAACAACAAACTGAAGAGATATCCAAAATCCAGCTACGGGATCGGGAGTTATAGGAAATCAGTGAAAGGTAGTGCAATTTTGGCAAACCAAAATTGACATGAATATTTCTTCGTAAGGACAGGATTTAGGTTGAGCCGACAACAGATAAGATGACTCCGCCCACTAGCCATTGCTGGTAACAACTTTCACTATAAACTATACATTACATAACAATAAATCGTCGTAATTGAAATTTATTTAATTAATAACTAATAGAACTAATTATCCTGAGATCAGGAAAAATAATTAAAAAATTCTCCTCAACGAAGATATTCGCCTTTAAAGTAAGGGAAACGAAGGGAATTTATTTGAGCTAAATGGCAATAAGTTTTTCCCTCGAAAGGGAGAACGACAGAAGTTGCTGCTTGGATCAGGAGTCCTAAAATGTACTCCGAGGAAGTCATCACGCTACTCGTTTATTA
>JAGFPH010006870.1:20216-38347 GCA_018207615.1 Philaenus spumarius
ACAGGCTCTTCCTTTTATCTACTATTTTTTATTTGACAAAATGGACCATCTATCCAATCACATAAAACTTATTTTGGTTTGCTAGCACTGATGGTTTGTGTTACAATAGTTCATTTCCCCCCCCCCCCTCCTAAACTACTGGTAATAGTGGTGCAAGATCGGTGTTGATATTTTAATTTCGTTTGGTTTTACCCTAGCTATAGACTCTAATTCTAGAGAAAATAGTTTTTTATAATTAAATTAAATAGTTGAAATTTACATCATTTGTGTTGTTTCAACATAATCTATACTAATATTATAAAGAGGTAAAGTTTGTTTGTTTGTTTGTTTGTTTGTATGTAGGGGGTAATCTCTGGCGCTACTGAACCGATTGAAAAAATAGTATTACTAATAAAAAGCTACACTATCCCTGAGTAACATAGGCTATAATTCATTTCGGTAAAAACCTTTTTTTTTATTTTAATATTTGTAAATTTAGTTGGAAAAAATCTTAGGTTAGGCCTGGAATGATAAAGCAACATAATGTATTTACATTTATTACCATAGCAACCAATTGAATAAAATAACAGATAATATAGAAAATGTTTGCTTCAATATTTCCATTAACAGCTGATTTCAAAATTTGAAGCAATTATTTTTGTATTTCTAGCTTTTAGGTTAGGGTTTTAAAGTGTAGACCTGAGCTTTGTTGGTTCTTTTAACTATTATTAACTGCTGTTATAAAATATAAGAAATAATTTGGTTTGAACATTTAACATTATTTACCATCTCAGTTTTGAGGTTATTATTAATACTACCACTTTATTATAAATAAAACATAACGTATGTTTTTAGAAGGTTACATTGGGGGTTGGCGTGCGAAGCACGCAGGGGTCTCCCCTAGTTGTAAATATTAAGAATACTAGTATATCCCCGTGAAAAATCACAGGCGGATTAATTAGATACACATCAGAAATACATCATTTATAGAAAATCTTATATTCTTAAGTGAGCAATAATTGTATGTTTTTGCAGAATTTTATTTCGAAAACGGCTCTAAGGATTCCCTTGTAATTTGGTACATAAGTTATTTGTTATCCAAAAAGTCAGTTGGACTTATTGAAAATTACCGGAAAACTCGTTTTCTACATCTTTTTCTCAAATTAAAAAGTAAAATTTGTCCATTTAAAATACACAGCACAGCTGATGCATAAATGTTTTCAATGCCAGTACCATAATCAGATGTTTCCTTTAAAGTTGTGTGGTAGGCCTAATGTGTATCAATAGTTACCATATCAACTAATAAATATCATACAACACAGACGTTAAACAACAACAGCTTCTAAAACTTACCCTTTATTAATAAGTTGTGAAATGTTATAGGCCTAACCTAAAATATCCTATATGGTATTTACACTCATTTAGGGTACGTTAAACTATAAACAAACAACAATGTTTAAATGCATTTACAATATTTAAACACAAACCTAACATACTCTGCAGTTGCCATGATGTTTAATACTGTACATTGAGTATGTTTATCACATCGGGGATATAAAACAAAGCTAGAGTTTAGCTGATGGGATCATAACCAGATCGTAGATCGGCTTCCAGCTATTATTATTTAAACAACAAACTTTATATAGGCCTACATAACCATGCAGACGGGGATTTTTAGCTCGGTAAATGTGTACAATTATAAGGACTATAAAACTGTGGGAATATTTGTTAAGATTTTGTGTTTATGTATTTAAAGAAAGATAAAAATATTATCTTTTAATTGCCTTTTATTTGATATTGATAGATCAAATGATTTAGAAGTTTGATAATAATATTTAATAATAATAATAATAAGTTTAAATAATAATATTACAGACTATATTATTGATTGAAGTTGTAAACATTACCCCAAAGTATAATCCACGCTAGGTTTTGTTTGCGTATTACTAACAGACGTTGGGTGAAATCAGCTGTTATATTATTAAGTTAAACGAATATTTATTTCTTCTTTAAATGTTACTCCACGTACGCTCGTACGTACACTCGCTTTTATAGGAGTTGATTACATCTGAGCACCGTGAAAAAATGAAGTTTAAAAAATTGTTTGTCTTAAACAAACTATTTGTTGTTTATGGGTACAAACACGGGTTACTCCTGACTTAGAAAACCGGAATTGCCTCCCCCCCCCACCACATCCATCTAAATGACGGATTGGTTGACTAGTTACCACGGTAGCCACTGAATCTGTACGGCCAAACTATAAAGTGCTTGTGTAATGGATAGGAATTGACTCACTAGTCGACATTAAATTAAATAGTGATTATTCACCGTCAACTGATTTTTAAAAACACTTATATATAAATACCCTCGTTGCAATTGTTTTTTTTCTTTGTAGAATGCTAAATAATATTAGAAATTTTGCTTTCTAAACAGCCTCGTGTTAAATAATAAATAGGGCAAAATGTATTACTTCTTCAAATAAAAAACTACATCGTAAGTTGGAGACAGTAAAACAGGAGTTAACAAACCGTTTATTTTCTGATACCATTGACATATTATTGCCACAAAAGGAAAATGAATCAAATCTTTTCCATCCCACACTGTTTCGTAATTAATAATTGTGGTTGTGTTATTTTTAACTGCAAAAATATTCTAAATTAATATGACCGCCAACCAGCAAGAAATATATTTTATATACAAAAATACCTCACCAATCAGCGGAAAATGTGGTTTAAAATAACACCAGCCTATAGAATTTTTATTAATTTTATTACGGAAAGTTGATAACCTTTTTCAAGAGATCTGAAGAGATTACCCGTGCTAGAAATCTGCCACTAGTATCACCGCTCACTATTCCTTTAAATCAATGCAATTTTGGCCTCCACCTGATTTCCCCAACTTTCGATACCCATCCCACTCCCTGGACCATTCACCATCTGAGGCTTATGTGTGGAGAACGATGAAGGAAATCACCTTCCGAAATCAGCCACAGACTACCATTGAGGAGCTGCGTGAAACAAACTAGATGCGTCTGACGCATGCAACAACCCCATTTCACCACCATGTTTGAAGATCTTCAACAACGTTATTAAAATTGAATAAAACTTAATGGAGAGATATAGAACATGTGTGTTTTAAAAACTAAAATTTCAGCTTTAACTTTGCATATTTGTCTAAAAATAAATCACTTATAGTCTATACAAACAGTCATGCGCTCTAAGCCATTAAATCGACCCTCGCTCCCACACGCGCAGACACACTCCACGGCCTACCTGCTTATTGGTTCTCTTATTAATCACCAACTTGCTCTTGTGCTACAAAATCACATTTTTCTAACCGTTAACTTTACTTAATTTTTACTCTAATTACTGACCTCTAAATATTATTCCTCGCAAAATGAGTCCAAACACGGTACAATTGTGACAATTCTAAGCGGTTTTACGGCCAGTAGATTACAAAATCATAAATTTGACTACTAAAAATGGTTATTGACATTTTATTTGAATTAGCAGGATCACAATAACATACATAACTACAGTAATTCTAGAAGTGATTTCAGACGTATACTAAAACAAAGAAACTAAAAAATCGGAATAAATATAACGGTGAACGTATACTAAGAGTAAAATAAAAATAATTACAAATTCATTTTGCAATGTTACTGTACAAGAACTAATAAATCAATAAAATAGCATTACAAAACTAGCACAAGCATATGTACATAGCAATATCGAAAGAGGAGAGGAGGCTTCTTAAAAGTGTTTACTTAAAATTTCAACGTATGCCAAAAAATAAATCAGAGTCAATGTAACAAAGAACGTATACTAAGAGTAAAATTATCACAAGTATATTTACTCCGCCATTAAATGTTAAGCCAAAAAACTATTTTTATAAAAATGTAACTTACTATGGCAATACGGAAGTTAATTTAAAATGAAGCTAAATAAATGTCCAAACAAGACAGTAGTAAACAAAAATAACAAAAACAATAGCCCTGTCCTATTAAGAAATTGGAAAATTTAAATACACATGAAAGACGCAACAGAGGATATTTTAGGAAATGTGTACGTTGGAAATTTTAGAAGACACTTAAGAAGTCTTCTTAACATAGGATGGTTATGCAAATATGCTTTTGTTAGTTTTATAATATTATTTTATTGATTTATTAGTTATTGTACAGTAACATAGCAAAATGAATTTGTAATTATTTTACTGTAGTATACGTTCATTGTTATATTGATTCTGATTTCGTTTCTTTGTCTTTTGCAAACGTTTGAAATCACTACTAGCATTACAGTAATTATATATATGTTATTGTGATCCTGCTAATTCAAATAAAATGTCAATGACCATTTTTAAGTAGTCAAATTTATGATTTTGTAATCTACTGGCCGTAAAACCGCTTAGAGTTGTCACAATTGTACCGTGTTTGGACTCATGTTGCGAGAAATAATATTTAGAGTTCAGTAATTAGAGTAAAAATTAAGTAAAGTTAACGGTAAAAAAATGTTGATTTTGTAGCACAAGGGCTAGCTTGTGATTAATAGGAGAACCATTAAGTAGGTAGGCCGTGTGAGTGTGTCTGCGCGTGTGGGAGCGAGGGTCGATTTAATTGCTTAGAGCGCATGACTGTTTGTACAGACTATAAAACTATTACAATTTCAGTTCTACTTATTTTAGTGAATACTATGCAATAGAATTTCAATACAAGATTACAATCATCTGTCAAGCAGGAGGCACTGGTAGATTGGCATAAAAAAACAAATACAGCTTTAAATATGGATTATATCCTGCTGATTACAAGAGTTATGAAGAGTCACAAATCACTCAATGTCATGTATGAATGCTTTAATCCAAAACTTAACACAAAATAACTGTATTAACCTACTTCCATGTTTCGCAAACAGTAATAAACTTGCGGCCATTACTTTGATACCTTGTTAATGCACTGCTTTGCCAAGAGTGTTAATTAACAGAATGAACTCTACTCTAGAGCATTTGTGTACAGTTACATTACATCTTAAATTTCAATTAAGCACGTGTACAGCGGAGAAAGTGTTAGGAGTTGCAAATATTTATAAGCTCGTATTGTTTATGCTAAAATACATATGATTAATAAATTCATTTTATTTTATTTTCATCTAGCATCCAGGTCTATATTTGTAATTTATAGTAAAATACCTTGTATAAGGCGTCAATTACCTCTTTTTATCCCCTCCCCCCTATACTATGGAGAAAGTACCTATTGTTTTCGTCCAAATTTTCGAATTTGAGTTTTTAGTGGAATTATCTATTTTGGTGCTCCCTGAACCCCCAAAAATTGTTTAGTGGAATGATCTGTGTTGGTGCTCCCTGAACCCAAATATATTTTTAGTGGAATTATTTGTTTTGGTGCTCCCTGAACCCAAAAAAGTGTTTTTTTTTTGTGATATCTGTCTGTGTGTCTGTTAGGATGTCTACAGAGCTGGAGACCATACCAAGTGTCCGATTTTGATGAAATTTGGTATGTAAGCCTAGGTGTAGTTCTGGAATATCTCCAGGCGTTAAAATTTTTTTTTTAATTCCATGTTAAAGTTAAAGCACCCTAATAAAATACACATTTGTGACTCCAAGAAACATACTTATACTTTCACAAATAATTACAATAATTCGACCACGCAGCTGACCCGCTGTCGTGAATTAAGCGAATTCCCAAAATTAAGTTTACATGTTTTAGGGTTTCAACCAACTATTTGGAACATTGATCTACTCACGAAGGCGCTGAATAGCTGCCTGTGTGTATGAAATATATTAGTAGAATTTGTTTGCATCTAAGCCTCCAGCTTCTACTCACGCGCAACGGAAAAACTGGCTTTGGTAGTTTGCACCTCGTCCTTGCGGCCATCGGCAAATGAGCACCGATCATGGTCCCCAGAACATGTTTTGGGGTGTCATTAAAAATATATAAATATACAGGGTGAGTTTTAAATGTCCCCCCCCCTAATTTATTCCGCATTTCTTAAGATATCGACTCCCAACCACCGCCGAACATCATTGATTAGTTTATACTTTCTTTTGATGAGGTTCACATTTTTGGCCGCCATCTTGGATCCGCCATATTGGAATGAACTTATGTAAAGGTAAGGTTTTGACCCATCATTTCAAACTATTTTTTTTCCGTAGAACACGATGCCGCAATCGGTTTTTAATTATCTGCTATCGTTCTCAAGATATTAACAATTTTGTAAAAAAAATTTTCAAAAATACCTTGTTTTATTATTATTTTTTTTAATATCGACCCTTTATCATCAGATATAACAGTTTGGTAGTAGCTTATAGATTTTTTATTAAGTTTTAAATTTGTACTGCCATCTTTAGTAAATTTGTTTGATTTCAGTGTATTAACAACTTCTCTCTGCGAAACTGAAGATGGCAGTAAACATTTATAACTTAATAAAAATCTATAAGCTACTACCAAACTGTGATATCTGATGATAAAGGGTCGATATTTTTTTTAAATTGAATAAAACAAGGTATTTTTGAAAATTTAAATTTTTTACAAAATTGTTTATATCTCAAGAACGAAAGCAGATAATTAAAAACCGATTGCGGCATCGTGTTCTACGGAAAAAAATAGTTTGAAATGATGGGTCACAACCTTACCTTTACATTTAAAAAATAAAAGTTCATTCCAATATGGCGGATCCAAGATTACGGCCAAAAATGTGAACCTCATCAAAAGAAAGTATAAACTAATCAATGATTTTCGGCGGTGGTTTTGAGTCGATATCTTAAGAAATGCGAAAAAAATTTAAATTTGCGGGCATTTAAAACTCACCCGGTATATGTATTTATGTGTTCGCACTCTAGCGGCCGCATTTTAAGTCCGATTTGGTTCAAATTTGGTACACACGTTGGATGTCTACATCGTTCAGACGAGTTTGTTAGCCAAAAAAGTCCAACAACCGGAAGCACGTTTTTTGACTTAAAGTCAAAATTGTTTTTAGATTTTTCGTACGAGAATGAATTGTTTTTAGAGTTGTATCCCCAAAAATAAATGTATTATATTATTCTGCCCATTTTGTTTTTTACACAACCCCGCCTTAAAAACAAAAAGGGGATTTTTTTCTTATAGTTCGCTAAGGTTCCCCAGAAATTGATTAAAACGTAAAATACAATAAAAGTACCCGATTCAAATCCAACTAGTGAATTTTACCGTGGTCGACGGCCGAGTTTGTACGCTGCGAGCGAAACGAAGCTCATAACACGAGGCCGCCGATCGTGGTGCAACTCAGAAAACGAGTTTTGCCGCTCCGAGTGGAACGAAGGAGCGCGTGAATTGAAGCTAGAGGCTTAGGTTGTTACCATCCAAAAGTAAAACTATGTGGAATGCGTACCGGGCTCAAATAAAATGGATGGCACATACAGAAAGTTTATAAAAGCAAAATATACCAGACACAAGTCTTACCTTAATTCCGAAGTCGAGATATCTGAAATTTTCTTTGACAGGTTATTGGATAATTACAATTAATGTACACACTTATAACAATAACATGAGTTTATTAAGAAAAGTTAACACGCCCTTAACATAAAAAAAAATGAAAATTATATACGCCCAGAAATGACAGATTGATTTAATTAATTCCCTCCCTTACAAAATTAAGAAAAACCCAACCTGTATTTAATTATATTATTTAATTAGAGACTTGTGAAAGAAACAACAAAGAAAATTGGAGCATTGTACACATAATCTTAAACTCTATTTCATACAAAAACTGCTTATAAAATAAAATGGTATGTTATAAGTTGGCCAACGTTTATAAAAAAAAATATGCGCATAGTATGTAAATAAAAAAAAACTGCAATTTCAAAAGGTATAAACAAAATTAAATAATGTAAAATGTTGTACTTAAAGTATTATAAGAATCATGACGTCATTATAAATAAAGAAAATTTAGATTTTTGACTCTTGGAGTCCGTAGTTTCAAAATAGGTACCTCACCACCATATTATTTAATACTTAACATAAATACAACAACAACCTACTATTCTAATTTACATGACAAGTTAAGTAGCCTTTTTATATTACTAAAATTCACTGACTTTGGTTAACTCATTATAAGTTTATACTGATTTTAAAAAAAAGAAGAAAATAGCCTGTTTCTGTTTATACTTTATAAAGAATTATTGATCAATTGAATTCACTTGGTTTAAGACAGCGTAGCAACAGTTTGTAGTTGTGAAGGTGGAATCACATTTTATTACAGATGCATATTGAATAGTTGAAATAAAGTAGAACTTGTAGCCGTAACTTAAATCAGGAAGTTAAACCAGATTTTCTCTAAAGAATCAGAACATAATATAGGCATTAGTTACTTTATATAGCCAAAGATAAAATATTATGTCAGAATGAAATTACAGCACGTTTACAGCAGGCATGTTGTAATTTGTTTGAACGTGCCGATTTGGTCTAATACGACGTTATAATGCATAAGTTTCACTTTAGTTTCATATCAAGATTAACTGTCACAGAGTTACTCTTTGTTTCTGGCAAACTGAAACAAATATACTGTTTTTAATTGACTGGCTGAATTATACTTTTACAGGAACTCTTTAAAGCACAAAATATAACTTGTAGCTAATCACACATGGGTTCACTTTAGTTTAAATTATGTATTTTTCCAGGCTAATTATTAAAATCTCTGTTTAGACTATTTAATAGTTGTAGGCTTTACAAAATAGGAAAATTATATGGTTAATTAATTTACAAATTGCTTCTTGCAAAAATACAATAGGTTATACTTAACAAACGGCAACTAATACTAATAACATTTCAAATTATGGAGAAAATTCAGATATCCGTGACACTAGATGCTACATTTAAGTAAAAATAGGTATTTTACCTGGTATACAGCTATTAACTCATGTTGTAGAGAACGAAAGTACTACATTTTGTGTCGCACAAAGCAAGCCATGACCTACGCCATATCGTTCGATTGACTGAATGAAGGCAAGATGGCGAGCATAGCCAGCGGCAATCTCGCACACGAGAGTCCAGTCAGTGCTGCCGTCAGTGAGTCAAAAGGGTATTACAGCCCCTGCGGCGAAAAGAGTAGGTAACCGCAAGACATGGGTGTAGGTCAAAAAGAAGTAAACGGGCTAAAGTAGGGTGAACGCTACAAGGTGCAAACGAATTCTGCTAATTTATTTCGTACACGTAGGCAGCTATTCAGCGCCATCGTGAGTAGACCAATTTCCCAAATTGTTGCTTGAAACAATAAAACATGTAAACTTAATTTTGGAAATTCGATCAACTCACGTCATCGGTTCAGCTGCGTGGTCGAATTATTAATGTTTAAAAGGGGTTAACGAAGCGAAGCACGGTAGGCCTATAACTTTAGTTTGTGAAAATGAGAAACGTTCCTACGTAATTGCTTCAGTAAAAGGTGTCGGTTATTAATGTTGATATTATGTCGTTTTGAAAACAACAGCTGTCAAGTCGCAATACATTTGTGGAAGCAAGAACTCAAAACCTGATCGAAGTAAAACAAAAATACTAATTCAGCTTAACGTAACCAGCTTAAGTGAAATAAATAGTTAAGTTTTATCGTTTGCAATTATTGGAGCCTCAAAATCAAATAGTAATGCGACATTTATAACAAAATTAGATTATTACATTCGTAAATAACAGTCGGTTATTTCCACGCAAAGCTTATTGAAATATTGTTCGAGCATTTTACTTATCCAGTAAAAATAGAAAGACAAATACAGATCTGTGAGTACTTTCAATACAGCAACCTCACGACTGTTTGATATTACATTTCGAACAATAATTTATAACATTTGGTCCACCGACGTGGACACGCCTTTTCATTTCAACAACAAAGGTGAAAATAACTTCGGAAACCATTTATTATATTTATTTAATCTCGTGAAAACAATATGAATAGATCAGTTGTAAAGAATAGAGCACCCGGCATTCAGTTTCTGACACGACAATGCACTTAGTCCGCTTCACGTCTGACAGTTGAGTAGATTGAGTCAGCTGGAACTGACAGCGCGATAGCAAAACGCGGAAAAAAAAACTTAGTAACAGTGAAACGAATCAATCATCTGAGTAAAACGTATTGCACATTTGTCGCATTTGTAACGATCAACAAATGAAAAACGTTGGTGCAGGTTTTTTTCCAGTTATTATTCTTTATACTACTGGACTCAGCGGTGCTTCGCGATTGCTTGATTTAATTTCAAGGGTAGTTATTCCGTTTCATTACTTTGACCTAAGTAATTGAATTGTAAATTGTTTTTATGTCACCTAACCCTAGAACGGACGGGCTAAAAAAGTTACACAAGTTGACGGGCTGGGCACGACAGACCCAAAAATAAAATAAAAAACTATAAAAAAATGTAATTATTTTTATTGGTCTAAACATGTTTTTATATCAAACCTAGGAATGTTTTCAGTAGTATTACACTATTTTAATGAAAATAAATTGCTCACAAAAAATAGTATAATTAAATTAAACAATCTTGAAACTAGTACCTACATTACTTTCTTTAAAATTACATGAACGTGCTAAGAATGTTTAAATTTTATTTGGGGTTGATTTTTCTTACTATATACAAGAATGATGTTAGGAGAAAAATATTAAGAATTAGTTACAATTAAAAAATTTGTTGGCATAATAAGCTATGCCTAAAAAGTCACGTGAGCGGACGGGCTGGGTCTGACATTCCCACAAGATATTCAAACGCGTTACAACTAATGACTGAGAGTTGACAGTTGACAAACATCAGTGACTTGATAGAGACAGTGTGGTCAGCGGACTTTTTGTTTTCTATTGGCTGCGCCATATTGTGTCCATTTATCTGTTTACAGTAATGTTATTTAGATAGGAATTAGTTATTTTCGTACGCTGTTATTTCATTGTTTTTCTTGCTTTTTTGTGTGGTTTTTCCTAGTTTATGATTAAATTATTAAGTTTATTAAATAGTTCAGTTGTAATTTAGTGTTACCGTAACTTAGGGAAAACTGAAAGGACATTTGATGTCGTGTTGAGGTAACTGGCCCTTTTAGTGGTTTTGACAGTATTAAGTAAAAGAAGTATAAAGAAGGCAAAAAGTAAACAGTGATGTAAACTTAAAATAAAGTTTTACACAATTATTTCTCCTTGTATATGATTGTATTTATTATCTTCACTCATCCCATTAACCTTATTTCTGGCAAAGAGTAGCCTACCTGGAGTAGTCTACTCTTTTAGCAATAATTAAAAAAAAATGATGTACATCTAAAATAATATTTAAATAATTCATATTATATATCATTGTACTCAGGAGATTCTTCAGACTTATTTGGTATATGGTTTATTATATTATAGACTACTTTTATCTCTTGTCACTGTAATATCAATTAATTGCTTCAGAGCGTGAAACTACTAACTAGGCCTGCCTTTTTCTTTCTGTAATAGCCTACTTACAAAATAATGTGATATTACTAATATATTTTTGTTTATAATAAATTAGGCTTCATTGTATGCCTTTATGGAACATATTTTATTTGTTTTAACCTTTTAAGGAAATATTTACAATACGCCTACTCGCTATATTTTTTTCATTTCGATATCCTACTTACTGTGTGTGTTTACTATATTTTTGTGTATTTAGAATATATTAGGCTTCATTTTATGCCTTTTTGGAAACATATTTTGTGTTTTCATGGAAAAACTAACACTGGTTTTTAGAAGACAAAAATATATAATAATATAAAACAACCCACAAAATTACACTTGAAGTTATCTTTGGATATCATACATATATAATACTTTATAATATAGTTTAGAAACCATAATTTTGCATTTTAAAGTAGTCATACATTTTTTAAATAAGTAAAGGTAATTTTTGTAATCTTGCAGAAATTTTATATTTTTCTCCCAAAACATTTACCTCTTAAAACAGATTTTCTATATCTTGGATTCATAATTAAAAAACTTAAGGTATTTTTCCAAAGGGCCAATTATTTGACATTTCAATGGGCTAAATGTACCACAGTAGTTTTGTTCCATTTTCTAAAGTACTCAAATTTTGTTTATAATTGTTAAAAGAATTCAACTACACAGAAATGTTGCCTGTACTTTTCCGATCAAGAAAATGAATAATAGATCAAATAAAACCTGAACACAAAATCTCACAATAAATACGTTTACTATCCTCAAACGCGTTTCAACGACAATGTCGCCATCCTCAGTGATGCACGGGCTACAGTAACCAAACTATAACTATAACTATAACCAAATCAGTTATAGTTTGGTTACTGTAGCCCGTGCATCACTGAGGATGGCGACATTGTCGTTGAAAAGCGTTTGAGGTTAGTAAACGTATTTATTGTGAGATTTTGTGTTCAGGTTTTATTTTATCTAAGTTACTTTCTCACAAGTCAAGCTCATTAGTTATTTACGAGTATTTAAATGAATAATAGTATATACTAAAATAAAATTAATTACAATTAGGCCTATATAGATGTTTAAATTATAATGTGCCTGCCAGTATTTTCTGTATTCACTCATTTAGTGAGCAAAATATATGGGACATTTTTTTAAATTAAACATTGTTGTGACAATGTATTAATCCAATTGCATAAGAACAATTTTGAAGCGGAAATTTGAGTTAAATGCGAAAAATCGTCCCTAGGCTAATATAAACCCGTGTTGTATATCTGCAAACAAATTCTAATACAAAAATATTCTAATAGTGACACTCATGTTTTATATATATATATATATATATATATTTATATAAAAAGTTCATATGTACGTAAAATCGAAAAATATTCATATTATTTATTCAGTAAGCGATTCGTATTTACATACATTTTTATTAAAAAAATATAGAGCGATTCTCGGTCGCCCAGGTACTTTAATTAAAATGCAGTAATCATTTTTCATTCATTTTTGTTTGTGATTGCTTTTAGATTGTCAATCTAACCTAAAAAAGCTGTTGTTTTTGAAAAAAATAAACTGATTATAAATTTGTTATGTATAAAGTTTTGCTGTGTAAATTAATGTACTCGGGAGAGAGTCGGAATGTCCATCGAATAAACAAGAGGAGTGCAAAGTTCGGTGAATCTCATCACTTAATGGAAGACTTGGAGTTTGATGACAGGATACTTGATTCACCCTTACCTCGCAAAAAAAATAACGAAAAGACAGTATACAACTACAAAGTAAGTAGATGCAGACGAGTTGTCTAAACGCATTTTCAGTACTTGCTCAACTGTGGAGACTCTACTTTCGACCATTGCAGTGCAAGATTGACTATACAATCCGAAAACCCTGGACCTTTCCTGACTTCCATCAATAAACTTGTCATAACTGCACTCACGAAACGCACAACACAATAACACACCAGAAAGCAGACGATGTTCACATGAGTGGCGAGAGCAGATACGAGTGTGATGTGTAGCTAGCCGATGTATTTTGTAGTCCTATATTAATACGCAGCCAACGTTGGCTAGAATTAGTATAATTCGTCAGATATAGCATGACCTCCCAGATGCGTTAGCGGGAGGGGAAGGGATAACACACACAGACAATATATTTATTGGAATATTTTATTCGCTTCCAGACCGAAGTATTTTGTTCAGAACGCGGCAACAGACTAAGCCTTTCTGACCCCCCACCACTAGAATCAACTCCGAGTCTACTGCGCATCTCAAGGCCATCAGTCATGCTAGACCTTCTCTAGTAACTCTGTTTAACTGCCTCATTTGATATCATTGAGAGAATACATCTCAGATGTTGTACTACGTCGTCGGCGGAGTATAGGTACCTGTACACTGTAGACTATTTTCCATAGAGCAATTCTAGATAGAGCCCTCTAGTTAGATTGAGTATGTGTACACTTGAGAAAAATTTTATCTAGGTAGGGCGTTCGTAGGGAGGAGAGATCAATCTAGACAGATCAGTCTATAAACCCGTGTACGTTAGCGAAGGTCTGTGAAGAGTTGTAGCTAGAGCAACCTGTGTTTTCCTAGATCGTGTACGTGTAGTGAGAAGTGTGCAATATGTGAACACTTACTAGGTAGGTTGTTTGGTGAAATATGTGTTCAAGAGATCGCTTGCTAGCTGCAATGATATTGCGTACTTTGTTGAAGAAAAAGGAAGGTAAAATGACCGTGCCTTCACATTGCTGTCCTTATGTTATTTTATAGAACAATTCCACAGTTCTTCAATAAGTTCTATCAAACAACACGTTTGATCACGACTCCACACCAAGTAAAAGTTAGAACTTAGCACAAACAAAACAAAAGGCAGTTTACACAAGTCTACGTAGATTAATTCAGCCTATTCATGTGGACAAATATTACTAGGCTGATCTACTTAGAGCGCTCTAATACTGTGCACACTAGAGACCCGGCTGTGTCTACCTAGCGCTTAGAGCGGTCTTCGCTAGAGTGATCTAACAGCTGTCAACTGTGCGTACACTTGTAGTCCTGTCTAGAGCGCTCTAGGGCAACTATACAAGAAAAAGACTACTGTCAGCAGATGACTTGAATGCATGCGTATGGAATGCGGCCGCTATTGGCTAGAGCAGCCTTGTCCCCAAGCCTCGCCAATAGTAGCGTGGTTGTCATAGCGACGGCAGCCCCGGTGGTGCGGTAGTGGGAGAACTCTATCCCGCACCCCGCTGCCCCCGCGCATGCATTCAAGTCATCTGCTGACAGTACAGTGTACCTTATTAACCTTATTAATAGCCTACGTTCAGTGAGAAGTGGCCTTTAGAAATGGTAAGGATTTAGGCTAGCAAGCTTGGCACTATAGATAGACCACGATAACAGACGTCATGTAGAAAAAAATATTTTATTTTATTGTTTAGGTTTATTTTTTAAAGTCATGCAAGTGTGCGTGACCGAATGATGAGTACTTGATCATATATTCAAGGTTACTTTTAAGTGGACAGGAAAGTATTTATTATTTATTTATTCAAATTTTACTAACTTGTATTACAAACAAGTAAGCCAACGTGAAAACTCACAGGCAGATTAAGTAGATACACATCAGAAATACATCATGTAAAAAATACTGTTTAAAACCAACAGACTTTATCTAGGCCTACCGAACTATGCTGACGGGGATTTTTAACTCGGTAAATGTGTACAATTTGTAAGGATTATAAAACTGTATGCCTATTTGTTAAAATTTTGTATTTATATACGTTATTATATATTTAAAGAAAGATATATAAAAGTATTATCTTTAAATTGCTTTTTTATTTCATATTGATAGATCAAATGATTTAGAAGTTATTAATGTTATTGTGAAGAAATTAATAATGGAATATGTGCATTATGTTATACGAAGATGTAGGCTACGGTATCTGAAGTTCAACAAATGGGTATCTCTTCTTTAAATTTGTATAAACGAATATTGATGAAAAAAGGTTGTATTTGCATACAGTTTATATCATCAAAGCAAATATTATAACGTATTAAAGCATACATTATAGTTTGATAACTCACAAGAAATTCTAATTATTGAAGTTGTAAACATAACCTCGAATTATAATCTACGCTGGGTTTTGTTTAATTATTTCAGAAGATGGGTGAAATCAGCTGTTATATTTATTGTATGTTAATCACGTAGGTACGTGACGTACACTCGTTTTTATAGGAGTTGATTAAATAGTGTTACAACCTCGATTGAGAAAGGATTCGACAGTAAAAGATTGAAAACATAAAGTTTGCAGTGGAGGATATAAAAAGTCGTCCTTGTAGAGTTATACTCATAGTGAAGATGTTAATAGAAAAAAACAAAAACTGTAGGAACAGATGCGCGCGCAACAGTTTGTCTCATACTTATTGTCAGTGCGATAAGAGCAATCATTTTGTTCCTGCTAAAGATATTTGCAAAGTGCGCGTTTCGTTAATTTAAGCGCATAATCTTTTGTTTTTATAAATTTAATTATAAAAGCCGCTATGAAAGGTATACCAAAAGCAAAATACTAATAATTATTTGTAAGTTTACTTTCAACATGTTAGCCCACGGATTGGAGAATTTTTTTAACACTGTTAAACAACAAGGTTTCATTCCCGGCGAATATTGTGTTCGTCACGTTGATAAAATTGCAGGGTTGTAACGCTTCTCAACCAAACAGTGATAAGGACTAAGGCAAAGGGAACGGATAGGCTCCAAACCTCGCCACGGCAGTCGTATTAAACATTTTACTGTGACCGGTTAGCGTGATTAGGCCTAATCGATGTTTTTAATATGTTTAAAAAACAAGTTTTTTAATATGTTTCGTAAAGTGATTTTGTGATTTTTTTTGTGTAATGACTAGAATGTATTTGACGACCTAATGAAGATATTTTTTTGAATTTTTTCTGTATCTGAAGATGGATACTTAGCCACGAAACCTCGGTAATCTCAAAGTGATTTTAGGATTAGGTACAAGACAAAAAAGCAGGTATTGTACCGAGTTAATTAATTGATATAAGTTTACGTTTAATTTACAAAGAAATTAAATCAAATGGAACAATAGTTTGAGTAGCTTCAACTTAGTTATTGTTTTTGAATAAAGAGTACTATAAGCGAGTTGTTTTCCTCAGCAAATTAATTTACTGTACATTTAAAGCTTGTTTTCTAAGTGATTGAGGAAGGCAACTGATTGCCCTAACCATTGCTACAAAGGCAGTGATTTGTGTAAGGTTCCGGACGTTACCGCCACAAATAAATCCTACTGGGGTGAAGGAAGCTCCCACCACTGGTCACGAACGCAATATCTGATATCCTCAGTAAACATCTTAACCGTGCTTTACGATGGCAACTTTTGCGTTTTACTTTCTCACTATACTATTAGTATAGAGAAAGTATAGTGATCTCAAAAAAATAGATGGTGAGATTTTTGTGGAAATATCCGTTTTGGGACCCCTGAGTCCAAAAAGGTGGTTTGTACAAAATGTCTGTCTGTATGTATGTCTGTATGTCTAGAGCGAAAACTATTCGATCGATTTCAAACAAATAGCCCTTAATGTACCCTACCATATGCACAATACCGCATCTTTCAAAACAATCTCGTTTACCTAATGATAATAATAATATCTGATTTTTGGGGGGTTTTTGGTCGAAAGTTGGGTTGTTTTTCAAACTTTTTCAAAACCTTTTATCGTGTATCTATATGTTCCTAATTGACATGTTTGGTGCAATTTGTTCGAAATCGATTGAATAGTTTTCTCTTTATCTAATAATAATAATATTTATTACTTACTTTCCTACTTTATTATACTATCCCCTCTCCTACTTTAATACAATTATGAAGTCACAGTCGGGGTTACATACGGGGAAAATATATTGATATACTCCCAATATAAGGTTGTCATTTTGTATTGTAAATACTGCTATACGGGGGTTGGCGTGCGAAGCACGCAATGCAGTTTGTATTGAAAATACTGCCAATATGAGGGTTGGCGTGCGAAGCACGCAATGCACCGTGTATTAAAAATACTCCCAATACGGGGGTTGGCGTGCAATGCGCTGTGCGTCGGCCGCTTTTCATAGTGTTCACTGTCAATCTCACATGTGCGTCCTTAGCAATGAACGTGTTAATAATTTTAATATGTTTGTGAGAAAGTATTGCCAGTTCCTGGTACCGTTTATTTGTTTAGGAATAACGTGTGAAGCGTTAATAACTGGGTTTTAGATAGTTTATGTCAAAGCTGTGTACACTGAGTCGCGGATGTTTTCACTACCCACTGCCTCCAAACCTTAAGAATCCCAATATTCAAAATATTAGCTCAATACAGACGCAAATCCGTTCTTTAAATTGATTTAAAATATCAGTTGCAACCTAGTTGAAATCAATGCGTTCCAGAAACCAATATGCAGTTCAGAACAAATAAAATATTCTCATTTAGCTCACTAACCCTCGAAATGACTCTCAGTGAAGCTAATGCAAAACAGATTAGTGAATAAACTGTTATATTTTTAAGGAAATGAGAACAGGTTAGGACAGAACGCGGATAGGGTGATAGGGGTAGCGGTGACCTGTATCATGATGTTGGGGGACGTATTCGTAGTTGGGGTTAAGACAGAACGCGGGTAGGGTGATATGGGTAGCGGTGACCTGTATCATGATGTTGGGGGACGTATTCGTAGTTGCGGGACGTATTCGTAGTTGGGGGA
>JAGFPH010006870.1:52887-70161 GCA_018207615.1 Philaenus spumarius
ATGCCTCTGAAATGGACATTGTGCTTCCTCATTTCGTAAGTTGTGTTAAAATAGCTTACTTGGTAATACCTCTGAAATGGACATTGTACTTCCTCATTTCGTAAGTTGTTTTAAATAGTTTACTTGGTATAATACCTCTAAAATGGACATTGTGCTTCCTCATTTTGTAAGTTGTGTTAAAATAGTTTACTTGGTGATACCTCTGAAATTGACATTGCGCTTCCTCATTTCGATAGTTGTTTAAAAATAGTTTACTTGGTAATACCTCTAAAATGACCATTATGCTTCCTCATTTTGAAGTTGTGTTAAAATAGTTTACTTGGTAATACCCCTGAAATGGACATTGTAATTCCTCATTTTGTAAGTTGTTTTAAAATATTTTACTTGGTAATATGATTTATATTCATTACAGTTTTCACTGCTGTTGGCAGTTACGCGACTGCTTTGTTTTATTCTTAATAAAGTAATTTAAAATTTCAAGTTTTACATAATCCAATAGGGGTACTACTAACTACGTATACAATAATATCAAACACCAACTTGTTTATTTGTCCTAACAAAATACAATTAATTTATATTGAATTATAATAAGAAACATATCAACTGGTAGGTCAAAAAGTTTAGTTTCCCATTTATGCGTTTTATAAAGTAATCGTTATATATTATTTCCCAAATGTGTTTTTTTGTCGCTAAGAGATATCTCCCTTGATTCTTCATCAACATTAATTATTCAAGCATCATTTTAAAGCTTATGGACGAAAAATAGACAAACAGCTTAAAATTCATGTTTTCGTTGCAAAATTGATTAAAAAAACTTTTATATTATACTTCATATAATTCCTAATGCAAGGCGCCATCTATAAACAAACTATTTAACTAACATGGCAGCTGTTTGTTAGATTGTTTACATTGAATATGCAAGTGTAATCTATCACACAAATCAATAAAATTAAATCAACGTAAATAAATAAACGTAATTTACTTAATGAAATCAATGTTTAAATCAGGTAAGTATACATAACTGTCGTAACTTGTCGACAGCTTGAAATACGAGTACGACAGCTAGTATTGTATTTGGATAACCTAATAGAACTCCGATCCAATGCAATATTTCAATTCACTGGAAATTCGACGATAGTGGCGCTATCTATTGAGGAAACGACGGAAGCTGTATGAAGCACCAATGCTACCAATGATTTCTTCCTAGCGCTATACCTCGCGGCGCGATCATGCACTATTTTTCCCGACAACCTTTTTTTCGGCGCACAGCCCCCGTATGCATGCATGATCTATTTTATTATTCATGATCTATGGTATTATGTACTAGAAACAAAATATCTGTCGAAAGTATATAATCGTTCATACGTTCACTGCTATGCAAAATCTCGTATTTCCTATATTAGGAGCTGACATTTTATTTTTTATATTTATAGCCTAAATGAGAAGCAATTACTTTATTTTTAAATTTTTAACCTATCTACGTAATAATCACTAATATTTACGCCTAAAATTGGCGTGCGAAGCACGCAATGCATTGTGTATTGAAAATACCCTCAAAAAGGAGGTTGGCCTGCGAAGCACGCACTGCACTGTGTATTGAAAATACTCCAAACATGGGGGTTGGCGTGCGAAGCACGCAGTTCACTGTGCGTCGGTCGCTTCTCGTAGTGCTCAGTGTCAAACTCACATGTGCGTCCATAGCAGTGAACGTGTTAAAGGTTGCTTTCTGGCCGTTGGTGACAATGTTGATATAAACTCAGATTAACGTTATCTCGATATCTATTCTGATAAAATACATGTAACATGAATGGCTTTAATGCCTAATTAATTACAGGGTCGTTAAGATCGAACTTGTTTATCGATTCTAAAAATAGATTGTTTAGAATCATCATTGACCCTATTATGGTTTCGTTTTTCAATTAAAAAAAGAAAATGTGTTCAAAATATCTAGAAAGTGCTGTTTGAGTAATGATTGTAATGAAGTTAAAAATGGCAAGAGAAATGAAACATTGTACAGGGTGATTCAGATCTATACGGCAATTTCTCAGTAGCTCATTCTATAGCTAAAAATAAGAAAAACAGTTATAATAAACATAGCCCCGAAAACGCATTCATTACGTACATTCAAAGAAATAAAATTAGAGATTAATGATGGATAAAGAAAATCTTAATTACTTAAATAAATGAGTTTCATATTTAATTAAAAGAATTACCTTTTAATAATGATATTATTTTTTAAACGTTAACCTCCAACTTAACTTTTTGTGTCCACTTCAATAATATCATATTTTAATTATAAATTATTATAATTAGTTTATGTTAAAATAAAATGCTTACTTTGTATCTAACTTTCATAATTACCTGGGGATAAGTGATTTACTATATTACTTAAAATAACAATATGTACATAAACGTTATTCCCGTATCAAACAACTGTACTTCGGGAGTGGCAGCGCCGCACCTCCTCGCGCTCATTTAAAAAACAATTTCATAATGATGTAATCATTTTATCACAAATCGGTGAATTGGATAGTTTAGATCAATTCATTGGCTACAACTTTCCCGCTCGAAGTTTGTTTATAACCCAAAAATAAAAAATTTCCTCGCTTAGTAACTTTTCCATATCAGTCTGTGATAATTCTCAAATATTTTCAATTATTAAAATTCGAAATACCAGTTAAAATAAAAGTTTTTTATACTGTTAGAATCCGTACTTTATGTAGATTAAGAATATCTAAATTTCATTTTACTGAAGCCTTTCCATCGAGTTACAACAGCGAGTTAACGACTGCGCGCACATTACTGAAATATTACCAGCTGTTGTGTATCAGTATGGTGACGTCAGAGTGAAACTGGCGGCACAGTGCCGAGATCAAAGAAACGGTTTAGCCCTTGTTATAGAGCTCTGGTCGCCTTGTGTTTTATTACTTCCAGACCGAAGTGTTACGGCCAGAGCTCGGCAATAGACTGAGCCTCTCTGACCCCCACTACTCGAATTAACTCAAAGTCTACTGCGCATCTCGAGGTCACGGCTAATGCTAGAAATTCTCTACTGTACACACTTTAGAATTGGTAATCCTAATTAGAAGAGAATATTTATACTTATAACTCACCTAGCGCTCGAACATCTCCCACAGTATATCAGAATGCAGCAACCAAACATGTCTTGTATGCAATAAACTGGATGTAAACAGGAACAGAACATGACACCTCACTGTTCACACACACTCACCACCCACTGCACTACTCGCGAACACATTAAACTCATTTTTTTAGCAGCTGATTCATTTTACACCAAAGGTAATCGTGTATTTGCTACAAAATACATTGCTGCACTATGTCTGAGAGATTGTATTTGTATAAAAAATGTAATTAGGAGGTTTTACCATAGAATAACGTTAATTTATACCATCTACACTAAGCTGTAAATGAGGGGTTCAACTGTGTGCAGGCACGTTCCAAAAGATTAAGTAGCGCAATAAATTAAATATGAAATAATTCAATTTACTCGTATATTACATTATTGTACTATGGCTCAGTGTCTTATTTTCCAAACCAAATTATTGCAAAGGCTTTACTCAAAATAAAACGAAAATTATACATTTAAAGTTTTCACGATACATATAAATATTAAGGTTTTACACCCTATCTACAATTTAATGTTTTACTCTCTAATTAAATTCAATTGTTAAGTTCTTTCTAAATTTTGAGGTCCTATCCGAATTTTAAATTGTTATCTAAATTTTAAGGTTTTACGTGCTAGGTAAATTTTAAATTGTTAGGTTATATCTAAGTTTTAAGGTTTTACGCGCTACCTAAATTTAAAATTGTTAGGTTGTATCTAAATGTTAAGGTTTAAAGTCCTATATCTATTTTAAATTTTAGGTTCTGCCTAAATTTTAATGTTTTCCGTCCTATATTCTTTTTTAGGTCCTATGTAAATTGTATGGTTTACGCCCTCTCTAAATTTTTTAATTGTTAGGTTCTATGAAAATTCAAGGTCTTAGTGTAATACAAATTTTATGGTTTAGGTTCCTATGTAAATTTCAGGGTTTATGTCCTGTAAACATTTTAAGGTGTTGGATTATATCTAAATTTTAAAGTTTTATATCTCATTTAAAGTTTAAAGTATTAGACAATAATAATTTTTAAGGAGTTATGTTCTATATAAATTTTAATGTTTTGGTCCTATATACATTTTAAGTTCCTATCTAAATTTTAAGGTGTTAGATTCTATCGAAATTTTAAGGTTTTTCATCTCATTTAAACTTTAAGGTATTAGGTAATACTAATTTTTAAGGTATTACGTTCCATATTAATTGTAATGTTTTATTTCCTATTTATATATTTTAAGGTCTTACCTAAATTTTAAGGTGTTAGATTCTATCTAAATTTTATGGTTTTACACCTCATTTAAACTTTAAGGTATTAGATAATACTAATTTTTAAGGTGTTGTGTTATATATAAATTTTAATGTTTTAGGTCCTATATACATTTTAAGTTCCTATCTAAAATTTAAGGTCCTATCTAAATTTTAAGATGTTGTGTTCTATCTAAATTTTAAGGGTTTTCATCTCATTTAAACTTTAAGATATTAGATAATACTAATTTCTAAGGTATTACGTTCTATATAAATTTTAATGTTTTAGGTCCTACATACATTTTAAGGTCCTATCTAAATTTTAAGGTGTTATATTCTATCTAAATTTTATGGTTTTACATCTCATTTAAACTTTAAGGTATTAGATTATACAAATTTTTATTGTGTTATATTCTATATAAATTTAATGTTTTAGATCCTATATACATTTTAAGGTTCTATTTAAATGTTATGTTTTAGGCCCTATACAAATTTTAAGGTCATATCAATAATTTTATGGTTTTACGTCTTTTCACAATTTTTCAATTAGTAAGTTCTATGAAAATTTTAAGGTTTTCGTCGTATTTAAATTTTAAAGTGTTAGGTCCTATCTAAATTTTAAGGTTTTACATCCTATTTAAACTTTAAGGTGATCATATCTAAGTTTTAAGGTCTTACGTCATATATGCACTTTAAGGGGTTACATCCTATCTAAATTTTAGGTCTTACGTCCTATCTAAATTTTAAGTTTTTGCCCTATATATAAATCTTTTGTTCTTAGGTCATACCTAAATGTTAGAACCTTAGCTGCCCCATCTAAATGTCAATACAAATTGTTTCGTTGTGTAGTGGAAAAATAGTTACTCTTTAAAAAATATCTATTGAATTTGTTCTGATGTAGGTATGTAGGTATGTACGTCTAAAAATTCGGATCATAATGTCAGCAGCTCACAAATTTCAAACGTAGTGTTGTTTAAGAACTTTTCCAATTACGCGTTATTCTAAGCTTTTTATTTGTATCGTTTACTTATAACTGCGGATAGTTTATGTTGTACAAACAAAACTGGTAAAACTATGCAATACACTTCGTTAGCTTTAAGAGTTGACTAGAAATGTTGTCCCTTTTTATACCGCCAAAATAGGGTTACGTAGTGAAACAATAGTAAGGTTATATTATTGTCATATTAAGTTTATACTCTATTCGGCTGGTAGGAGAAGTTAAAATAGTTACAGTTTGTTTCTGACTTCCTGAACTTGTGCGAAAGACGGGGAGTGGAAACGCGTTGTTAATGTCAGGATTCGAACCAATGACAACCTAGACAGAGGCGGTGATAAACTGAACTATCAGAACTACGCCGCTACCGCAGTGAGCGAAAGAATAATCAGAATACTCTTGGTCAGATGGCATACAAGTAAATTACTTGGCTTAAGGAAAACCCAACTGCCTAACAACATACCACAAACCGAACAAACAGAAACATTTATGTTTTTAGAAAATACAGTACGTTTTGGTAGTCATGTGCACAAAGTCAATTCTGATAGACGTCACATATAACTTCTGGCTCTATAATAATGCAGGTTAGTTTAAAATTGTTTACCGTCGTTTAGGTATGTAATACATCTCTGTATGAAACATGTAGAATAAGTATTTAACTGAGACAGACAATTGTTAGTTATTTATGTGTTCCACCGTTGTAATATAAAAGAACCCGTTGTTACGTAACCAACAATTCATCTCTGAAGTACTGTTTGAATTAAAAACATTGGGCTTTCTTGAAGATTTATTAACGCTTCGCTGTGAAAAATACTGTTTTAATTGAAAACAAACGTCTCTTTTGTTGATTATTTACATATTTTAAAGCATAGTTTTGAAGTGGTTACAATCTCTCTAAAAGTGAATATAATTGCCTCCGGGATTTAAATAATATACTAGATCACGTGACCCTTATATGGTACCACTGTGGTTATCTACGAAAGCACTGATAAGTTGTAATGGCGAATTGTGTTTTTATTGTCTTAATAGTTTCAACAAATGCTGTTGGTTAAAAGTTGTTTTTTAACTGCCTGTGGGAGAATCCGAAGGAAAAACTCACAAGTTACGGTCTAACGCATGCGTACTGGGTTTTTACGATAGTGTTCTTTTAACGTCTTAATTATTGAACTGTTGTTTTAATTGTCTGAACAAAGTAAAGTTGTATTTTTATTAATTTCGGTTGGTTTCTTAAGATGCGTTTGTAAATCGTTTTGACTATACGGCAGGGGAATTAGGATAAAAGGTAAAACGGTAAACAAACAGATGGTAGGCAAATTCACTAACACAACTGAGTAAACTACGCGACGTCCTCTACCTTGCAATCTCTTTCTCTTTTAAATTAAAAATATTGAATTGCAACTAATTATTTTAAATTGTAAAAATTCAAGTTTTATAAGATTATGCCATATTAGTTTAGACAGTTCATATAAAATAATACCAATTAATGATGCTCGAAAATAGTTAGGGATTTTACCTCTAAAAATATTCAAGCATATAAAGAGCATAGGAGAAGGTAATTTTTTTAGTTCTATTGTAAAAAAGTGAAACATCGAAATGTGTTACTCTGAGTTTTATGAAAGTTTACCAAGTCAGTTAAATATTTTGGTTAGAATTTACTAAAGGTAAGATGTTTATAAAAGTGCAAGCAAACGCCAGTTAAGGCCATTTCACACCTACATCCATGGACGTCCACGGATGGGAATGGCAAATAATTGCTTAACAAGTATTTTAATGGGACCATTTATACAGGTCTACATAAGCTCGCAGAGCGATTAGCTTGGAACATCGGAGTGGACGCGCATGCTCAGTCGACCCACAGCCAACACGTGGTTTTTCACAAGAAAGCGCCGTGTTTCCGGTCACTTGTGTCACACTCACCGACTGTTGTTCAGCATCTTGTGAAGTGATCATTGTTGTGAGGTGATTATTAAAATGGAGCAGCCGATTGACAAAGTTAGATAACGTAGGGCTATTTAGGATATAGGCAGTGAAGAATATAGAAATTTAGATTTGAAATCAATCCAGCCACAGCACGACTTCTACACCAACGGCACTTCAGAAGCCTCATCTCTTTGCCGAAGACTGACGTTTGTATGAGGAAATATTCGGGGAAAATGACACATCCACTAAAAATCCGTCCACATACAGTGTGAATTGCCACGTCCATGGACGCCGCAGATTCCAGTGTGAAAAGGCCTTTAGCTGAAAATTCCAATAGAATATGCACGAATTGTGACAAAAGAAGCTTGGACAGCGAAAGATTAGACATTTTGGAGGGGAGCGAAGGTTACAAAAACTAGGAATCAAAATGCTCGCCTGATAAAGAAAGGTGAGAGTAAGGCTTGGTACGCGATAGTAAAAGAGAAAAGTTGTGTGAGAAGAGAAAAGTGGAAGAAGTCGACCCAAACAGACAAGAAAGGCGAAATGTAAGGAACGAGTAAGTTAGCTATTAAACAATTGCCAGAACCAGAAACCTTATATGGAGTGATAAATAAACAAGAGATAAGGCCTAAACTGCACTGGATGGACGGTGTAAGTAGGGCATAAGAACTGCAGGAAGTGATACTTTCATATTTCGTTAGGCTTATGAGAATTTGGAAACTCAGTAAACACATTGGAAAGGAGTGGCAGGTGATGTGTGAGCTGTAGATAACAATTAACTTTACAGAAATACACTTGGCTATTGGAAGATACAAACGCACAGATATAAAGCAACAATGAAAGATAAGTACCAAGTAAAGTCTACGATAAACTGAAAAGGAAGAAAGACAATTGAAAAGGAGTTAACGAAGGGCAAGAATAAGAGGTAAGAACGATAATACGCTTGATAGAGAATGATGGGGAACATCCTGCAGAGGTATGAGGCGAAAATAAACATTACGTAGAAAGCGAAGTCTAGGGAGTACTGCAAAGCAGAAAATCAAATGTTAAGTGGGTACTTTAAGAATAAGAATAACAAGAATATTTCGATTGGAAAAACAAGAATGTTTTGATTTGAAAAACAAGAATGTTTCGATTGAAAAAACAAAAATGTTTCAAATGGAAAAACAGATATGTTTTGATTGGAAAAACAGATATGTTTTGATTGGAAAAACAAATATGTTTCAATTGGAAAAACAAGAATGTTTTGATTTGAAAACCAAGAATGTTTTGATTTGAAAAACAAGAATGTTTCGATTGGAAAAACAAGAATGTTTCAATTGGAAAAACAAGAATGTTTCGATTGGAAAAACAAATATGTTTCGATTGGAAAAACAAGAATGTTTCGTTTGGAGATAACAAGAATGTTTCTATTGGAAAAACAAGAATAAATATTGACACATAATTCGACCAAGCAGCAGAACATTGACGTGAGTTGTGCAAATTAAAAAAAATGGGTTCATATGTTTTAGTGTTTCAACCAACTATTTGGGAAATTGGTCTACTTACGAAGGCTCTGAATAGCTGTCTCCCTGTATGAGAAATATTAGTACAATTTGGCTGCACCTAAGCCTCCAGCCCCTTGGGGGGGATTGTTTTTCAAAATGTTTCAAAACCTTCGAGTATCTATACAGAAGTAGTTGACATGTTTGGTGTAAATTTGTTCGAAATCGATCGAATAGTTTTCTCTCTAGCTTTGTATACATACAGAAATTTTGTAAAAAAAACACTTTTTTGGACTCAGGGGGTCCCAAAACGGATATTTCCACAAAAATCTCAACACTGATTTTTTTGCGATCACTATACTTCCTCTATACTATAGTATAGTAAGAAAGTAAAACTTAACACACAAATGTGTCTTACTTAGCCGGAAATGATGCTCTAAATATCATCTTGCTGAATGGTATCAGATGCTTTTTAGCGCGTGTTTTTTTACCCGCAACACAAAAAGAGGGGTGCTATAAGTTCAACGTGTGTATCCGTGTGTCTGCATATCTGTGCATATGTGCACCTGCTTATCTGACTGTAGCAACATAGCTCCCAAACGGATGAAACGATTTTGTATTTTGTTTAAAAGATTGCTTGATTCAAGAAAATCAGTACATCCGTTTGAAGATCATCAGCTCTTTTCTAGTTGATTAAGGGACGTGATCAACTTCCACAGGTCTGATCAATTCGGTTTTTTTTAAATTTTGAATTTAATTATTTACAAAATATGGCTGAACAATAATCTAGACAGCAATCCGGATCAAATAAAACTCGTTTAGGACCGAATTTATAATAAGCGAAACCCATAAATGCACTTGGTTCTGCCTACCTGCAGAGCGCGATGGTGCAAGATGAAGTAACACTGGGAAACTGCTTGTGAAATATTAATAAGACAATTAATTTATAGTTTCGTCATCAGAAATAAATAAAAGATAATGCCAGTATTAACTTCTAATGTATTTAAAATATCCTTCGCATTTTCTGGCTTTTGTTATCTGCGTATGTTTTGCTGTTCACTTGGAATTATTTTGAACTAATGTAAATTTACTTTTTCTTTTACATGGTGAGCCGAAAAATCCGCCCTGAATGTGTAGATCGCGCTCTTAAGTAGTTCATTAACTGTCTTAAATTTGCTATGCTGATCAAACCATAAATTTCACACAAAACCTACTGGCTACTGATAAGATCTGGAACCAAAGATGTAACACAATGTGAAGCTCTTAATCGTTTCTAATCACATTAACAACAATATAATCCTAAATATGAAGAATAATAAGTAATTACATTTGTTGCATAACTGTCAGAGATTAGTAACCGGTAGGAATGTTTTTTTTTTCTTCGCAGTGGATAGCAATTATGATACAAAAGGTCATCTTCCAACAGACAAGTTCGATTTCATTTTGAACTAGACCTTACAGATCATTGGATCGGACGACTGGCTGCAATTTTCTTATGCGACTTTTTTCCATGCGATAAGGTATGTTGGCAAAATATTAAATGATTTGTAAAATGCAGTAGAGATAAACTGTTACAGTTTTGTTAAGGTTAGGTTAGGTAAGGTTAAGTTAGGCTGGAAAAGGTTAGGTTAGGCTAGGCTGGAAAAGGCTAGCCTGGAAAAGGCTAGGTTAGGTTAGGTTAGGTTAGAAAAAACTGAAATAGAGTCGGACCCAGATCGTGTAAGCGTAAGTATGTTTTTGCTGCATATTCAGTTATGCTATATGCCTCACCAATATGGATGGACGCACTAAAATACTCTAAGTTTAAGAAGATGGCTAGTAGCGTTCAGAGGAGAATGGCGCTACGAACCGTAGCATATAGGACGGGTAGTACACAGGCTCCAATCATACTTGCATTAGTGCCACCAATTGCAAATGCTGGTGAGTGAGGGTTCCAGAAAAAAAGCCATGGAAACCTTTTCCCAAAAGCACTGAGGGAGGAAACGCTTGAGTTGTGGCAGTCAAGATGGCAAAGTTTTGCTCGTTCATGGACTAAGTTGTTGATTCCAGATATTGTTGTGTGGATTAACCGTAGGTTTGGGGATACAAATTACTACCTAACACAGGTATTGACGAGTCACGGCGGTTTCGGTGCTTATCTCCACAGATTTAGGATTAGAGATACGTCAGCCTGCCAGTACTGTAAGGAAGAGGAGAACTCGGTAGAGCATACCCTTTTTCAATGTCCAAGGTGGATAAGTGACAGAGAGTACCTGAAGAAGACCACAAATGTCATGCCTGATGTGGCTTCATTTATACAAATCATGGTGAAGAGTAAAGAAAACTGACAAGCAGTGAGTGATTTTGCTACATCCATTCTACAACAAAAAGAGAGCGAACTCCCAAAGTGGACCTGTCACATAGAATTTGGACACTAGGAAATACAGACACTCACTGAAGTAATGATGATGCAGCAGCAGTTCCAGTATGATGTAGGATGGAAACGAGGAGGTGGTTTAGTGGCTGAGAGCTCCACACTACTGGAAGTGCTGCTCCTGGTGTTGGCTGGTAGAGTTTCCACCAAAGAAAGGATAGGTTAGGCTAGGTTAGGTTACGATAAACAGTTAAAGATTTGATAAAATGAAAACATTTGTATTAGAAAAAGTCTGACTTATTTTTTTACTCTTTTTGATTATGAATTCTAAAAAAATTGAGTAGGTATCCGTTTCTAAACAAAATGGATAAATTACTTCGTAAATAAATTTAAACGATATATGGATGGTTGTAATTAAATACGTATATCTTGCACAGAACTTTAAGATCTGTCAACGTGTGAAGTCTACTCATAATAGAGTTGTATTTTGCATCTGATACTATGTTTTAATGTATGAAATCAACCGTTAGTGAATATGCAACTGAGAAATGACCTACTTGCTAGCTTAGAGATAGTAAATTGATGATGCTACTATAGAAATAACACAAAAAAATTAGCTGAGTTATAAAAACTAATATTTTAAATTGACAAATTGCATTATTTTAAAATTTTATAGACTTAAATTAAATTATTGCAGAATTTCCTGAGCATACAACTTTAAGTCAAAGCCTTTAGATTAATCCGTTATACAACACACGGGTTTTATTTACACGTTCAAATTATATAAGCATGTAGGTTTAAAACGTACGAAAATTCGCTTAGGACAGTGCAGCCGTTAAGAAAAAAAAACATCGTACCATAACAAAGACTAAAGACATAAGGACATTGGCATATTTAGTGAAGTCATTGTATTTGGATAACCTAATAGAACTCCGATCCAATGCATTATTTCAATCCACTGGAAATTCGACGATACTGGCGCGATCTATGGGGAAAACGACGTAAGCGGTGTGTAGCATCAATGCCTTGAATGATTTCTCCCTAGCGCTACCCAGCGGCGCGATCATGCAATATTTTCCCGACAACCTTTTTTTCGCCACACTGCCGCCGCGCCGTATGCATGCATAATCTATTTTATTATTCATAATCTATGGTAAAGTTAATGAATATGAGTGAGAGAGAAAATATGATAATTGTCTTAACATCTAAATTGCGTGAAATAACCATTAGTTTACATGATTACACAATCTCTATTACACATTTAAGCTGCTTTGGTCAAACTGACTCATAGAATCAACGAAGAGGAAACACTGCTCAAGATAAGAATACGATTATAGATAATACTTAAGTGGTTGCAGATGATCACTAAGTGAGTAAAGATTTTGCAAAAGTTAGATTTTCAAGCGTAACAATGATGGAAATTCAGGAGATCATTCTCAGAACTATAACAGACTAGTAAGCTCTCGTGAAAAATCACAGGCAGATGAATTAGATACAGATCAGAAATACATCATTTAAAAATATACCATTTAAAACAACAGACTTTATGTAGGTCTACCTAACTATGCTAGCGGGACTTTTTAACTCGGTAAACGTGTACAATTATAAGGATTATAAAATTGTAGGCCTATTTGTTAATTTTTTTTATTTATATAAGTTGTTATATATTTAAAGAAAGATAACAATATTATCTTTTAATTGCTTTTTATTTCATATTAATAGATCAAATTATTTAGAAGTTATTAATAGCCTATTATAGTGAATAAATAAATAATGGAATACAGTATGTTTATATGTTATACGAAGATGTACGAATATTTCCGAAGTTAAACGAACAGGTTTTAAATTTGTACAAAAAATATATTGATGGTAAAAGGTTGTATTTATATCCAGTTTATAACCTCAAAGCAAATCTTATAACGTATTTTAGCATACATTAGTTCTATAACTCATATTTAAAAAAATCAACTTCACAAGAAATTATGATTGAAGTTGGTAAATATAACCCCAAAGTGTAATCTACGCTGGGTTTTGTTAAGTAGTACAGATGATGGGTGAAACCAGCTGTTATATTATATGTTACTCACGTACGTATTCAATCGTGTTGATAGGAGTTGATAAAATAGCTGGTTCGTATCAAAAGCGAAGCAACACAAATTTATTTTAGGCCTATACTGAACCAACACAAGTTTTCTGAATTCATTTACACTCTTAACCACAGCAACCGTTCAGCAAATTCAGAATCTATTAATTATTCTTCGCAACCGACAGCTGTTTTACGTTACATTAAATATAATACAAATAACGTATGTATGTGTTAGTATATCTCAGCATAACTGAAACGCATGGGATAATTTCAACCAAACTTGGTAGGTACATATATGACTACAGATAGTGCCAAGTAGCGTGAAGCGTCACTTGAGCACGCGCTGTAACGTCTTACCCTCTCCTACTCGACTGCGAGTCTTCAGTACAGTCACTACCAAAAAGAGTTGATATACAATCAACACGACTACATAGCACACATGAACTAGGTAGGCAGGCGGCTCTGACTGTACTCCGCCGCGAGAGGGGAAATGTGGTGGGAGCCGGCGTAGGAGACTTGCACACCCCTTCTTCGCGCTTCATCCTAATTGGCGCTATCTGTATCTATGTGTGAAACAATATTTTTGTAAGTAAAACACAAAGAGCACTAACAGTGAGATGGGAGGGGGTTTATATAAAAATAATCTAAAACGACTAGTGTCAAAAACATCATAGTCAAGGTAGCTGAGATGGATAGTGTCAGTCTGTAATATATTTCAATTAAAATTTTGGCACGAAAAACTAAAAGCTGTTCCGAAGTAAAAGCTGACGGGTATTCAAGCTGTTATCCATGTAAGTTTAAAAGTGTTCTTCAAAAAACAGCTATTATACAGTTTAAAACTTGATACACCTCGATATAATTTAAGTGGATTGTTATATCAACATAAAACCTCTGCGATACCTGTTATAACAATTGTGATAGTGGTTAAGGGGGATTAAAAATACTGCCTCCTTTGAAGGGGGTGTAAAGGAGGCAATTTTAATTTCTTAAATTGAAACCTTTATATTGTGACATATCGTTGGAAAGCCCTTTAAAGACCCATGAATGTCTGTGATAATAAAATAAAAATCAGCTCACGCACTCGTTCGCTACGCTTTTAAGTTTTATTTTTATATAATTATTTAAAACAAGGAAAGAGATTTGCAAAATCTGTTCTAAAGACGGTTATTCACCGTCAGGAGGAACTTCAGTAACCCTATTTACAAAATACCCAAAAACCCCACCCCCTCAAGATACCCCTACTAAAAACATGTGTAATGGACGCATATGGCTTGTGGTACATCGAATTGATGCCTTTTACGAAGCATGAATTATCCGCTAAAAATTGTTACCTTGAGGTGATTTGAGTGGGGTTGGAGGGATTTTTAAAATAAGTTTTCTAGGGAATAAAAAATGAGAAACTGTCCCGAGAAAAGATTGTTGATATCTCTTTCCGTCTTTTAAATTATATATTAAGTTACAAAAATAACACAAAATAAAATTTTGGAGCGTAGCGATCGAGTGCTTCAACTGATTTTCATACTATTACCACAGAAATGCAAGGTTTTTTAAAAGGCTTTCCAATGGCATGTCACAAGATAGGGGATGTTTAAATTAATAAAGTTACCCCCTTTATTCTTGGAACATTTTTGAACCCGTTAATGACCAGACATTTGTTATAATAGGTATGGTAGAGGTTTCACGTTGATATATCAACAATCCATTTAAATTATAACGAGTTGTGTCACGATTTATTTACACTCTGTGCAATAATAATGATTACTTTATTGAGAGGCATAAATTCTTTCCGAATTTCTCTATCACCCTGTATCTGCTGTTTTTATTTTTAAATGAATGTATTCATTATTTTAAACCAATTTTAACTCCTGATAAAACATATATTTTTAATTAATTTTAATTTGTATTATTATTTACTTGCTCGGTTGTTATTATTATTATTATTCGTATTTCAATTTATTGTACAACATGTAGTGTTGGTGTTTTCCTAATCTAATAAACGGTACCAGGAACTGGCACATACTTTCTCACAAACATATTTAAATTGTTAAACAGTTTCACTGTGACTTCATAACTGAACGTGGGGTAGGAGAGGTGATTTATTAAAGTAGGAGATTAACTAATAAATATTATTATTATTATCTAGAAAGAAAACTATTCGATCGATTTCGAACAGATTTGCACCAAACACGTCAATTAGTCCTGTATGGATGCACGAAAAAAGGTTATGAAAAATTATGAAAAACAACCAACTTTATGGTAAAAAAAACTCCCAAAGATCATATATTATTATTATTATTAGCTAAACGAGAATTTTTAGAAAGATTCTGTTTTTTGCATGTGGTAGGGTACATTAAAGGCTACAAATAAGCCAAATTTTATCAAAATCGTTAGAGCCGTTATTTTATGAAAAAAAAATAACTGATTTTTTGGGGGGTTTTTTGCCAAAAAGGGTGATTTTTCAAAAATTTTCAAAACAGTTTTTCGTGCATCTGTACAGGCCTATTTGACATGCAAATTGCCTATGACTGGTGCAAATTTGTTTGAAATAGATAGAATAGTTTTCTCTCTAGCTTTGTATACATACAGACAGACATTTTGTAAAAAAACACTTTTTTGGACTCAGGGGTTCCCAAATCGGATATTTCCACAAAAATCTCAACATCGATTTTTTTTTCTATCACTATGCTTTCTCTATACTATAGTATAATGAGAAAGTAAAAAGAAATTTATAATACCACTTTATAATATTTATTTCACCATCAGAACACTAGTCGCACATTAAACCACACTTTTTATAAGAAATCACAACACTAAACCGATATCACACGAAACTATTGACAGAGACACACAAATGACACTAACGACCAGGAAAGGGAAATTACAAAATCACAAGAAACCACAAAACTAAAACTTCCGAGTGTGATATAAAACGGCAACTAAAGCGCGATAGTATCTCGTTATAGGAGGGGCCAAATCCTAATGATAACACGTCTATACTGTTGGAAACACACGAAGGCATTCTGTTCTAATCTCGGCAGCGAAGATTAAAAAACTATTACAACTGGGTTATCTAACTTCTATTTATAAGAAGAATTTTTACCAAATGCGACAAATCTGTTTCGTAAAAAATAGCGACAGAAGTGCAAATTATAAAAAAAAAGTTTATTCACTTTGCGAAGGTGTACAACATATGTTTGTAAAGAATGTAATTTGTACATTTATTTATCACAAGGGCTCTGCCCCTGCGGTTACATATGGTGATGCCATTGCAAACCACGAATTCTCTAATTTCGTTAATCATTTTTACATTTGTATAGTAGTTTTTACGGAATTAATGATTGATTAGGACAGAGGCACTTGGATCTGAGTTGGATGGTGGGGGTAGCTGTGACCTGTGCTTAATGTAAGACATAGATTGAAATAGACAGAATATCCCATAAATTTGTCCACAAAATCCCGAATTTCGTCTAAAATAAAAAGAATAAAAAAATCTAATTTTAACAGGAATTTTTAATAATTTTCGGAATAAAAAGTAGTCTAGAATATTTTCTGAATAGTCCTCTACGTGTTAGTGAATGCTTCATCAAAATCGGTTCAGCTATTCCGGAGATTAGCCGGACACTTCAATTTTATTTATGTGTGTAGATGTATAGAGGATTTAACTCAAAATCTACATAAAATTTTTCGTGAAGCTTTCACTGGAATTATTCTTTCAAAATAAGTATGAACAGTTATTGAATAAACGCTTTGCATCAAAATATCAAACCGCCTTAAACAAATCCATTATTTATACAATATCCAACACTAAAAATGAAAAATAAACGCTTTTTCAACCTAACATTCACCTTCATTGAAGTATATAAATTACGTAAACGGATAACTTGTATGGTAACAAGTTGTTTAAAAAATTACAACCAGTAAATTCTCCTACGTCATTGGATCATTTACAGTGTATCTATATATATATATATAAGCCAAATCCACTGACTCACTGATCACGATTTCTCAAAAACTACTGAATGGATTGGAACGAAATTTGGTATGTAGCTTCATCTAGGGCCCTAGGTGCACGCTAA
>JAGFPH010006871.1:1807-18366 GCA_018207615.1 Philaenus spumarius
GGTCAAAGTTACTAAATCACGATTTCTCAAAACCTACCGAACGGATTGAAATGAAATTTGGTAGGTAGCTTCCTCTAGTGCCATAAATGCTCGCTAAGAAAGGATTTCGAAAAATTCGAAATTTTAGGGTGGTTTGGGGGGTCAAAATTACTAAAAAGAAACACCGAACGGATTGGAATGAAATTTATTATGTAGCTTCCTCTAGGGCCCTAGGTGCTCGCTAAGAAAGGGTTTTTAAAAAATCGAAATTTTAGGGGAGGTTTGGGGAGGCAAAGTTACTAAAAATCCCCATAAGAAATACATAGTGTAATATATTTATTGATATAATATATTTTTTGTTAATATACATTTAACTTTGATTTGTCTATCCGTGCAAAGCCGGGTTGGGCCAGCTAGTATATCATATCACTCCACTGTCAGTTTTGTTAACTTGTTTTTAAAGGATAACAGCCAATGCTGAAATCAATCATGTAATACTTCTAAATATGAATTAAAATAAATTGTCAAAATTAAATGCAGTTTTTCACAAGATATTAACAGCTACAAAAAGTTTAATGCAGTTATTTAACCTTCAAAATGTAAATCGAATTGCAGAAATGTTAAATATATTCACCAACTAGGTCACGTTAGGAATTCAGGGTATCTAGAAATCGTTTACTACAAATTGATTCATCGACGAAGGAGAAAATTTTGTTTTTTTTTTTTTATTTGATCTTGACATAAACTGTGCAGAGCTTAGGAAAAACGTCAGCTCAATAAGTAGCAATCATTTGTTGTAAATAAACGTCTTGAACAATTTAAAACTATGGAAAACACATCCCGAGGTCGGCTGTTTTAGATGGGCTAGTAAAATCGGTCCTTGGAAAATTAATCTCCAGAAATATGTATCAATAGGGTTGAGTAAAAATGGTAAAGATGGAATAAAAATCACTTTTCATACTTTTTGATAATAATATACCATTCTTTTCATTTTTTAAATAAACCGATGACTATCGGCCTATCAGATCTCCAAAAATAGTTATTAGTACGGTTGTAAGCTATAAATAAAATCCAGATAAAATTGTTATAAATATAACGGTTAAATGTAAATTATATATATATATATTTTTATAGCAATAAAAACAATAATTTAATTTTTTTCTAAACTAACCGCACGAAAATCGGCCCTGTAGATGTCCATAAATATTTATCAATAGGGTCCAAACGTTAATTTTTTCCCCAAAAAAACCTAAGGTCGGTACACTATAAACTATTCACAGAATTTCAGCATAACGATGTTCTTATAGCAGATGATTGATGACCTTATGCTTTTACGAAAAGTATTTGCCTACAACTAGAACTTGGTTTTTGGTTCATTGGTTTTTATTCATTAGAACGGTTGCTGGAGTGTTGAAAGTAATAATTTGTCAAATTATAATTTAAGTGAAAACTAAGTAGTTTTATTTGTTATTTCCCTGTACACATGTGCCGTGCACTTTATTAAAAGTTCTCCAATTAGGACGTTGTAAAGCAATTAGTGCATGTAATACAATACACACTTTATTTGAAAAATGAAAAACTAATTCTCTCTGTAAAGGACGCCTTCATTAATGCCTTTGTGAGTTTATTTTCCGTTAACAAAGCATTGCATTCGCTGCCACAGCATCTGGCACTAGTCTTGGAACATTGATGGATTGAATTATTTTCCCATCTGAATGACAGAAAATTACCAAGTCCTAACCTCAAACTAATTGCGTTAATCGAAGAACAATAGTTTTAACGGATAAATCCACTAAATTACTCCTGAATTTAAGACGTTGCTTCATTTTAAACAATCACCCAAGTTTTCTATATTTCCCAGACTTTAACTAAAACGTTACTTTCAAAAATTCCTTACGATTAATTTGAACAATTGTTTTTTAAGGGCTACATTTTTAGATCTACAAGTTTAAGAATCCAATGTGTATAATTAAGCGAAACATAATGACATATTGATACATCATTAGCAAATTTCATACAGGACTAATTTTAAATGGCACTAGATTAACAAATAAAATGCAATTTATAATATACTAGCTGACCCGTACGGCGTTGTCCGTGGTGGTTGGTATTTTCAGTCTTTTTAACGTAATTGTATTCTTTTTAAGTGTTCAGTCAGTGAGTGGTATTTGGCTTTTATATATATAGATCTTAAATAATAAAAGCACTATTGTCATAATAATAAAAGATCTGAAATTATGATTTTAGTAAATTTGATCCCCCCAAACCCCTCCTAAAATTTTGAAATTTTTCATACCCTTTCTTAATGAGCATCTATGGCCCTAGAGGAAGCTACATACCAAATTTCATTCCAATCCGTTCGGTAGTTTTGAAGAAATCGTGATTTAATAACTTTGATAGTTGATAGATTTTTCTAACTAAAGGAAAACTCTCAGTTTTTGTGTAAATATATTGTTTTATAAAACACTACATATTTATTTGATATTTCAGATTTTCTTATCTGTTACCTGAGTCTATAGCCGAATTTTTGCATAAAACATTTAAGTGTGTAAAAAGAGCTATTACACTCGACCCAACTTGAAAACGGTTGGTCCGGAGTAGGGTAGGACTTCGTTTCATACCATTTGGAGACGACACTCAAAATGTATTAATTTATATATGTTTTATTACCGGATTAAGTGGTAAATATGCTTCAAAATTGCTGACTTTTATAAAAGGGTCCTAGTACGATTCTTCAGATAAATTTTTTTCGATCCGATTCAAAATGGCGCAGTTAGACCATTTAATCGGGTTTTTGTATAGATTTGAGGAGTGTATAGGTATCTTATGTTTTTTTTCCACCTTAGTAAGTGATAATAAAAATGGCTGAATTTTTGGTGAAAGGGTCCTTGCAGAATTTCCCAGATACGAATTTTTTATTTTTTACAATTCCTGGAACAAAGAAAAAATCATAGGAAACTCCCGATAAATGAATTTTTTCACTATCCATATAAGATAATTCCGCAATTTCTACCACTCGTAAGCCCGAGTACAATTTGTGAGTTATATAATTCGAAAAAAAATTCAATGTATTACATTCCAAAAGTATTTTTGGTACAGTTCCCGGGACAAAATTCATAGGGAGGTCCCAGTGTTTAATACTAGTTGTTCCCTGATAAGAAAATTCGCCTAAAGTAGTGCGGCAGTGCCTAAAGTTTAGATTGTTTTTCCATATACAATGTATAAAATGACCGAAGTTGGTAATAAAGGAGCTTGAAAAATAATGTATTTTGCTAAAAATTAGGAGAATGTTTTATTGTAAAATGTCAACCTTCATTTTACCGCAAGATGTCTTGTGGAAAAATGAGCTATTGCAATGGCCCTTATGGTAAGACCCAAAGTCGAGGTAGCAAATGAGCACCGATCATGGTCCCCAGATCACATTTGGGGTGTCATTAAAAATCATATATATATGTAATATGTATATATTCACCACAATTGAGTTTATATAATATATATACTTATGTGTTCGTACTCTAGCGGCCGCATTTTAAGTCTGATTTGGTTCAAATTTGGTACACATGTTGGTTGTCTACGACGCTCGGACGAGTTCGTTATTCAAAAAAAAAAACAACAACCGGAAGCACATTTTTTGACCGGAAGTAACTATTTTTTTAGATTCTTCCTACGAGAGTAATTTTTTTTAGAATTTCTTAGAAAAATATAAATGTAGGATGTTATTCTGCACATTTTTTTTACGCGACCTTATAGCTCGCTTGGTTCGCCCAAAATCGATGAAAACGTAAAATACCATACAAATACCGGTTCAAAGTCATGTGGTGGATTCTACCGTGGAGTTGGCGTGCGATGCACGGAATGCACTATGTGTTGACAATACTGCTAATATACGGAATGGCGTGCGAAGTATGCAATGCATTGTATATTGAAGATACAATAAGAGGGTTGGATTGCGAAGCACGCAATGCTTTGTATATTGAAGATACTCAAAACACGGGGGTTGGCGTGCGAAGCACGCAATGCACTGTGTATTGCAAATACTCCCAATACGGGGGTAGGCGTGCGAATCACGCAATGCATTGTGTATTGAAGACACTCCCAACACGGGGTTTGGCGGCGAAGCACGCAATGCACTGTGTATTGAAAAAAATATGCGGAATGGCGTCCGAAGCATTTTGCAGCTATTCAACACCGTCGTGAATAGATATATTTCCTAAATTGTATGTTGAAACCCTAAAACATAGGCCTATAAACTTAATTTTGGAAATTTGATCAACTCACGTCAGCGGTTCGGCTGCGTGGTCGAATTATTTTTAAATGCAACATGTTTCACCGTATCACTGACGGTATCTTAAGGCTGGCATTCAACAGAAAACACTGTACACTAACTACACATATTCGACATAAAAATGGTGAAAAAGACATTATTTTTGTAAATTTGTACACGGCTCATACTATAGTAAAAATGTTCTTTAAGCAGCCCCACATGTTGTTCCAGCTGGTTCTCACTCGGACCTATCGTGTAAATTACTGTCAAATCTGGTTAGCTGCAAGAAGTTAGCTTTCGTAATTACGTTGATGAATTTGGCAACACTGTTAGTTAGCTTTCGTGTATATTATTTTTAAATCTGGTTAGGTGCAAGAAGTTAGCTTTTGTAATTATATTGATGAATTTGACAACACAGTTTTCTTTCGTGAATATTGTTATGATAGAAAGTGGTATAAATAAAACAAGATTAAATTATGTACTATGTTTGTTTATCCTTCCAAAAACTTGGGAATATAACTAAATCGACGCTTAAGTTTTATTATTAGCGAATTCCCATAGGAAAAATCAGCTATTGCAGTGGCCCTTATGGTAAGACCCAGGGTCGGGAGTAGCAAATGAGCACCGATCATGGTCCCCAGAACACGTTTTGGGGTGTCTTTAAAAATCATATATATATATATTGTAACGATGCAATAGTTGTACGACGCTGGGGGAGGAAGTTTGTTTTCCTTATGTCCCCACGTTGCGACGTCAACTCTGCAACGACAGACCTTATTAATGACGTTCGGGAGCCAACTCTGCAACGTAGCCCCGACGCTATTGTCTGTCTGTAGGATTTCCCTACTTTGTTACAGAATAAAGAGATTATATCACCTACTGGAAGTTTAAGGCAAATTAATTTTAATAGCCTAGGTGATATAACTCTGGTTAAGATAACTATGCCTATAGTCACCTTAAATAAAAATATTTTATTAAATTCCTTCCAGTTATTCAAGTTACTATTAACTTTAAATTTGCTGAGCTCAGTAATTAATATTATATTTATTTGACAATCTCTGAGGAGTGAGAACAGTGGAACTTTACCTAGAATAATTAAATTATTTGTGCTTTGTGAAATTTCGTTGGAACTGCCAACTTTGCGTTTCCGCCCTTCGATATTGATCATACACTGAAAACAACTTATCATATAGGATACTTAGATAATAGGAATTTCTTGAACAAGGTAAATTATTTATATTAATTGAAATCAAAAGAAAATTTATTCAATAAAAACTCAAAATACTCTGTGGTTCTTCCCACTACAAAAACATAAATTTTAAACTAAATTTACTATTTACATAAATTTTAACTCTTTTAGGTAGAACCATTTATTATTCATTTATACTTAATTATTCCTTCTTTTTTAATATTTATTATTTAATTATTTAATTATGATTTTAAATATTTAATTTACAAGATTAATAATTTTATGTTTTGAAAAACCTAATTTTTATCTCAACCCAGTATCAATAATTATTTAAATTCAACTCAGGCAATATTTTAATAAGGGATATCGTAACTTTTCTGACAGACCTTTTATTACTGCGACCCTGGACTCTGAACACCTTTCCCAGGAATGTTGATTGAAATACAGCTTCCCTGAAGTCCGGTTATCGTTGGTGCGGTTGAACGTCTCTCGTGGTCTCAGCTTTTGCCTGGTTTGACTTTCCCTGATGTCTTCTAACGCCTTCCCTGATGTCTTCTAACGCCTTCCCTGATGTTTTCTAACGCCTTCCCTGATTTGGTTTCCGCTTCTTATTCCAGTAGTCCTTCAAAGTCCATGTGCTGTTCCAGTTATTGTCATTACATCAGTCCCGTGATTCTTGTAGACTACGTCATTTATAGATTTTTAGACGCACCGGCTATATAATTAACTATAGCGTAATTCACTCAACCTGTTCAATCGTTTTTTCACTGTCTGTAATGCTAACTGATTTTACACTGTCTTTGTTCATTTAACTCGTATTTACGTTTGATAAAATTTTAATGAGAACTGTTCTTTGAAATATTATATTGCATAATATTATAATTAATTAAAATGTTCACTGTTTGATTTACACATATCTTACTGCTGTCCTTATAAAACACTGCTTCTAAGTACGTTACTTTAACATCGCAGATCCGTCTAACAACGTCGATCTAATGATTTAATGACTCACTGATCTAATAATACAATGATGAAAACGTCGATCTCATGATGAAAGCTCAAAAGATGCGCGGCTCCCGCTGTACTCCGCTTATATGGACTCCTTTGCCGCCTTCTGCCTCGCGTATTCCGCGGTTTTTCCTCGCGAAAACTTTTCTGGTTTTGAAGGAAAATCTTGTTTCTTTTTTCTTCTATGTTGGTTATTATTTTATGATATACTAGCCAAAATTTCCATTCTGTCCGAAGATTTTTCTTCTGTTTTTGGGACTTGCAAAATTTGCCAAATTTAACATTTACTTTTGAATTTGAATTTCAACTTTAAAATTGATACTTTCGATTGAGATTTACAATTTTATACCCTTACTACTTTCTTAACACTATGTTATTATTTTTACCACCTTTTTCATTCTATTTTTAGCAAAATATAGGTATGAACTTTCTCACCTACTATTTTAATTAATTAACAATTTATAAACTTTTTATCTTATAAAACTTTTACTTCTTTACAACTTGTTTACTTTTTCATTTTCCCTTTTTCATTTTTTATGGTCCTTTTTCACCTTCAAACTTTAACAATTATCTCTAACTTTTAAAATACCAAAAATTCCTTAATTTGTTATTTAACATTTTGTATACAATCTTTCTTACGCTTTTCAAAAATATCTTTTTCATTTAATTTTGATGAAATTTGAGAATTTCCTATAACTTCAACTCTTTATAACTTTCACATTTTTTATTTTACAAAATTGTGACTTCCATGAACAATGTTACCACCTCCCGTGTTTCACATTTACCCATAAAATTCATCAATTTTATACTTTTATTTGACACCTTATTCCTGTATGAAAACAACTAATCTTTCTAAGTCTTTCAAGCAACTTGAAACAAGCTCCAGGACAAAAGTCCATCTCTGTTGACACAGTACAGTTGGCCGGGACTTGTCGTATTCTAATCTAGTTAAGTATAGGGTGTACCTCAACTTCTGCTATGAAATCTTGATTTTTGCAGTTTTTCAACAAAACTCAATTTTTCACGCATTGCATAAGGTTTATCCGCTGCAATATATATATATATATACATGTATATATTGATGTATATATGTGTTCGCACTCTAACGGACGCATTTTATGTCCGATTTGGTCCAAATTTGGTACGCAGGTTGGTTTTCTAAGTTGATTGGACGAGTTCGTTAGACAAAAAATTTGACCAGAAGTAGACCGAATTTTTGACCGGGGGTAATAATTTGTTTAGATTTTTCGTACTAGAATAAAATTTTTTTGTTAAAAGTTTTCTTTAAAAAAAATAGACATACGAAGTAATTCTACACATTTTGTTTTTTTACACGACCTTATAGCCTATCTGGTTCCCCCAAAAACATTCAAAACGTAAAATACTGTAAAAGTACCAGAATTAAATCCACGGCTTTTACCTTGGTGACCGATGGCAATATATTTGGTTCATGCTGGCAGCACCTTCGTGAGTAGAGCAATTTCCTAAATAGTTGTTTGAAACCCCAAAAACATATATACATTTAATTTTAGAAATTCCCTCAACTCACGTCAGCGGTTCAGCTGCGTGGTCGATTTATTTTACATTGAAACTGCATTGCTATATAATTTTGATTTCAGTTTTATGGTAAACCATTTTTTTTTTCTTTTTTTTTGTGTTTAACGCCCTGCTGTTTTGCACTTAAGGCTAATGAAGACGGGACCTACAGTTTTACGTGGAATCCGAACCACAGCCAACAATGTCTGTTAAGAAATCATTTAGAAAATTATTCGGGGTCAATAGGAATTGAACTTATGATAAACTAAGTGTGTACAATACCACTCGAATAAAAACATCAAATCCAGTCAGAGGAGCCAACCTAGAAAAGGCTGGCACAATGTGAATACGACATTTAAATTTGCAGAAAGCTCCAGTTTGAAATTAGTAGGTAAATCAATTTGCCCCCAACATTTTACTGTTACCAGGTGACTCGATTGAAAATAGTGTTCTTCGTCTTGTTTATAGGCAAATATCTATATAATAAAAATGAGTTTCTGTTCCTTTGTAAGCGCATCACTTCAGAACGGCTTGACCAATTTGGCTATTTTTTGTTTTAAAATGTTCGTAATAGTCCGAACTAGGTTCTTATAGAAAGAAAAATTTGAAAAGTTTCCCGAAAAAGTTTCAAATTTGGAAAAACTAAACAGCCTCTTTTGTATGGCCTCAAGACCATAGCGCACAAAATCAGCTGTTCGAATAAAAAGCTTAGTAACACAATATGTCTGTTTACATTCATTACCATAGCAACTTTAATCAGCATTTTAGATTAGATTGACTAACAGCAAACAAAAACAAAAATCAACTAAAATGCTTATTATATTTCAATTTAATTCAAACATTGGTTGTTACATATTATATATAAAACAACTGATTTGGATCAAAAACTAAACATAATTTTAGGTTGGGCATATAATGGACCAAAACACGTTTATTTGCAACCAATTGGGCTAGTTTAGAATCAGGTTTTTTTTACAATTCTCCAGAACTATCAGTTTTTTAGATTAAGTGAAAGCAAAGAAAAGGTTTACTTTATTATCTATAAAGGTTTAAAAAATAAAAATATAAATTTGTTTAGTTTATTCTTAAGTGGCATAAAAACCATTTTGCAATTCCATTACTTTTAATGAAATGGAATAACTACCCTTTATTAAATCAGGCAATAGCGAAGCATTGCTGGGTCCACTAGTTTTTAATAAAAATGTATAATTTCAAAATATTTTTACCTACGAATTATAATTTCTTGTTCATGAATGATTTCCTGCAAATTACAAAATATTATATAAGATATATTGAAGAGGAGTGTTTAGGGACTGTTTTGTCGTGGTATTGCAGTGCTTTAAGGGTCGGCCTTAGCTGTCGGCCATGTTAGCTGACACTCCATAACACCAATGTTAAATTAAAATCCAAACTTATTAATTTATTTTTGATCGGAAAGTTATAAACGATATGTCATTTTAAAGCTATAGCCAATATGTATGCAAATGGCTTTTTAAAACTTAAGAAAAATATTTTGTTTAGTATTTATTAACAATTTAAAACATTGATTTTTAATATTTTTTTATATTGTCACTATTAACTATAGCGAAAAACTACCAAGCCATTCGTATAAAGAATTTCGTCCCCAAGAGTTTGGTATTTTTTTTAAACGCTATATGAACAATTGCGGGTTTTAAATAGATTTAGGCTGAGCAATGTCCGTGTAACCTACCGAAGCTATAGGGTGATTTTAAATATATTTTTACGTCGTAACTATTAGTTATAGCGAATAATTACCAAGCCATTCGTATAAAGAATTTCGTCCCCAAGAGTTTGGTATTTTTTTTTAAACGCTATTTGAATAATTGCTGATTTTAAATGGATTTAGCATGAGCAATGTCCGCGTAACCTACCGCCGCTATAGGGTGAAGCGCTGGAGTCGCAGGTTGCTTTCTGTTTTAGGCATTGTCCTGCGTGAGCGACGGGGTGCGAGCGACACGAGCGACGCGAAAATAACAAACTGGGTTATCTCCCAGGAGTGTCCTACACTGCGATCAGAGCGATAAAGCGATGTTTGCGCGACGCGACAAGAACAAAATATTTGTTTCAAATCGCCTCGGTCGCTCCGTCGCTTGTTCATACTGCGCATTTCCTGAGTGCATCAGATACGGAGTAGATCTACAATTAGTTGTCACTGGTTTTTTCTTTGTGTTAGTCATGTCTGAGTTTACCGAACTTCTAATTAGTGAAGTACAAAGTAGAGGCATTTTGTGGAGTATGAAAGAAAAGAGCTACCACAATAGGCATGCTTCAGACCGAGCATGGGAAAGAGTGGCTGCTGCACTGGGAGATACGACTGAGAGCCGACCCTTAATCGCACTAATTGCTAAAGAGGGATATAAATACTCTTTTTTATGTTTTACGATTATAATTGGTAATGTGAAGTTAGTAATTTAATGTAATCGATAGTTGTTTCCGACTTCGATAAAATCTGTTTTTATGCACCAATATACCGAGCTGGAATCATCACATTACTGGTTTTATTGTGATATCGTTGCCTACCCTTGTCGTATAAAGTCAGCTGTTATTTTTACAGCTGTGTTTGTGTTTATCGCCTAGTTCCAATATCCTTTTACAGATATCGCTGCTAACGTTACGGTAACGTCTGATCATTATTTCCAGATACGGGAACGCAAAGAACAAATAATGACTCCATTTACTATTTCAGCTACTTTTTATTTTCCATTCACATTGTTCCGTCAGAGATCTATAACATAACCCTGTAATTTACAGTACAGATATACAGAATACACACAACAGAACTGGGTACGACAAAACAAACCGGTATCGAACACAATTTCTAATACAAAAGCCCTTTAATTTCGACACAGACTTCCGTCGGTAGACAAAGCCGCTTTCATATCAAAGGTTAACCGTGCATTTAATCAAGTGTAGAACGCTACGGACGATCAAAGACGAGTTTATTGTATCTGTGTTTCGTGTGTAAGGGTTTGTCACGGAAACCGTAGCAACGATGAACAGTTAATTAATTATTATCAACTCCTATAAAAGAAAGTGTACGTCCGTACGTACGTGAGTAACTTAACAGCTGATTTCACCCATCATCTGTAATACTTAAACAAATCCAGCATAGATTATAATTTGAGGTTATGTTACGACTTCAATTATTATGATTTCTTGTATAATATAACAGCTGATTTCACCCATTATCTGCTAAAACAAAACCTAGCTTAGATTATACCTTTGGGTTTATGTTTACAACTTTAATCAATATAAGTCTTGTGAAGTTGATTTTCTTAAAATATGAGGAAAAGAACTAATATTGGCTTTAATAAGATTTGCTTTGCCTGTGATTTTTCACGGGGATTTAAAATCCATGCAATATCGCCAGAGTAGTAGGCCTTTTCTTTTCGATTTGCAAGTATTTTTTTTTTCAAATTTGCTAACATTAATTACAGCCTAATCTAAAAGTTGTCAGTAGCTTTGTTGTTCGAAAAGGTCAAAAGAATTGAAATATACAATTAAAAGTGTTTTGATGTAACAATTTAAATTTTATGATCTCAGGAAGCACAAAATGCTCAGTAACAAGTATTCTGTACATGAATTTTCTCAAGAAATCTATACATATAAATAAAATTGAAGTGCCTTTGTGCGATTTCAAAATGTAACCTTTTTTCAAAGTACAAACGTTTGTTCACACATTACCAAAACCTATACACACATTTATACATTGTTTGTCTGACCGTCTGTTTGTTAGGCCGGGCTAATTTCCAGAATGTAGGACCTTTCAGGGAATATTGGAAGCTACTTTTTATTCCGAAAAATTACAAAAAAACTCCAGTTAAAAAATTTAAAAAATATAAAAATTATGTACAAAATTAAGGATTTTGTGGACAAATGTTGGGGATATTGCTTGTCTATTTCGATATATGTTTTATATTATGTACAGGTCACACATACCTCCCATCAACCAATCAACCAATATAGATCCAAGTGTATCTGTATTAATCAACTATCATTTACGTAACAAATTCCTATTAAAAAATTTAAAATTATGAGCACAAATAGGGATTTTGTGATTTGCATTGGCACCACCCATATACACAGTGGTTATAAAGTCACTCCCCCCCCTCCCCTTTAACTTTTGTGTTTGTTAAAACAAACAAATATCCTTTGGGGAACGATACCAACTTAACCCGAAGTATCTTGTAAAGCAACTGGAAATGTTGAGTGTCCCCTAAAAATGGGGGATTTTGGGGGCAACTCAACGTTTTTAAATGGATATTTTTAAAGGTCTTGTGATACCTCATTTTAAAGGTATATTTAAGACTAGGAAAATGACATAAAGAAAATATAAAATCGGACCACCCTAAACAAAATGGCGGCCCTAAACGTGTTGAAATAAATCGTGTCTAATATCTCGAAAAGGAAGACGATTTCGTACATTTTATTTTTTACAAAATTTTGATGTAGGAGTCGACTTAAACGTTTTTATAAAATTTACGAAATCGATTTGGAAGCAATTTTTTAGGTCAAGCACTTTGAAATAAACATTTTTTGAAGGGGGGGTGACTTTATAACCATCCTGTATATGTTACTGCAGGTGTTGGCAAGCGAAGCGAACAAGGGCAGAGCTCCTAGTGTATAATATAGAGTAATAAGAGTAGGAGTTTAAAGAGCTTATTACAGACCTTAGTAAGAGAATCTAAGAAATCTGTTAAGTGGCATCTTTGGAATTATCAGTATGCAAGTATTTGTAAAGAATTAAATCAAGTTCAGAGTGTTGGTCTTTTGTCTTCACTAAACAGTGCGGAGCTAAATTTATCGTCGTTCCCTGTCATAACCATGTCGAAAAGTAACCGTAAGAAGTGGATATAAGTTAACCTTTTAACACTTTCACTGCTAAGGACGCACATGTGAGCTTGACAGTGACCAATATGAGAAGCGGTCGACGCACAGTGCATTGCACTAAAACCTCCGTATTGGGAGTATTTTCAATACACATTGCATTGAGTGCTTCGCACGCCAACCCCCGCGTTGTGGGTATTTTTAATAAACGGTGCATTGCGTGCTTCACAAGCCAACCCAGTATTGGGGGTACTTTCAATACACACTGCTCCAAAATCAAACAAAACATAAAATAGCGTAAAATTACCCGGTATGTTTAAATTCGCGAAGCAAGTTTATTCAATGCGAGCGAAGCGAAGCAATGCATAATCCGAGGCCACAAGGTCAAGGTGCAACGCGAGAAACGGGGCTGGAGGCTGACCTGCAGGCAACTATTGAGCGCCTTCGTAGACCGGTTTCCCAAATAGTTGGTTTAAACCCTAAACGTATAAACTTATTTTTGAAAATTAGCTCAACTCACGTCTGCGGTTCAGTTGCGTTTCTAATTATTTTATCTTCTAGTCAATAAATGAAATAATTGAGTCCAAAGTTCTATAACAAGGTTTACATTTAATCGTAACAAGAGTGATTAGCAATAATTTAATTTGTAAAGTATTTAATTACATTAACTTGTGTATTATTATTTAAATGTAATCCAGTCATTTCATATTAAGAAAAACATTATTATTCCTCAACCAATACATTTTATTTTTCTTATATAGTTTCTGTTTATTCTAAAACTCTCTAGTATTACCATTGTATTTGGATAACCTAATTTAATTTATTATTCATGATCTATGGTATTACTCAACAAACTAATTACAAAATATAGCACAGTTTGTACTGTAACCGGATCCTAAGAAAGCAGAATTTCACAAACCAAGTCAAACATTCTTATTTAAATCTTAATTGCTTCTAAAAATAAACGGTACCAGGAACTGGCATAAACTTTCTCACAAACATATCTAAATTATTAAACAGATTCACTGTGACTCCATAATTGTAGGTGGGGTAGGAGAGGTGATAATAAAGTAGGAGATTGACTAGTAAATAGTATTATTATTACCTAGAGAGAAAACTTTTCCAACAAATTTGCACCAAACACGTCAATTAGGCCTGTATAGATGCATGAAAAAAGGGTTTAAAAAACAACTTTCTTTTCGGCCAAAAAAACCCCAAAAATCAGTTATAATTATTAGCTAAACAAGGTTTTTTGCATATCGTAGGGTTACATTAAAGGGCTACAAATAAGTCAAATTTTATCAAAATTGTTAGAGCCATTTTTTTTATAAAATATAATAACTGATTTTTTGTGGGTTTTTTGCCCAAAAAGAGGGTTGTTTTTCAAAAATTTTCAAAATCTTTTTTCGAGCATCTATACAGGTCTAATTATTTACATGTTTGGTGCAAATTTGTTCGAAATCGATGGAATATTTTTCTCTCTAGCTTTGTATACATTCAGACAGACATTTTGTAAAAATCACTTTTTTGAATTCAGGGGGTCCCAAAACGGGTATTCCACAAAAATATCAACATTGATTTTTTTTGCGATCACTATACTTTCTCTATACTATAGTACAGTGAGAAAGTACGTAAAAAGCTGATCCTAAATAAGCACAGGATTTAATACACCTAATCCACTTCTTTAATACCAACAATCGCCATCAACTGTTTTAATCTGGATCCCTACTCTGCTCAACTTCCTTGTAATTTCCTTTTCGTTAGACTTAAGCTACGTCAATTACTACAATAAACAATGTACAGATGTAATCATTCTAAATCTTCAGGCTTTGTATGAAAAATATTGTCTGACAGAATTGGTTCCCATTGTTGTACGCTAATGATGTGTGCACGTAGACGACTTGTGTTTTCGTTCAAAAACCTATTTCACACACTAAACAATATTTCCGACCTCCAAGAAATTACAGTAGCTACATAGAAATTAATTTCACACTGATTTAAATAAAAACCCGAACCACAAAACAAGGAGCAAAAACTATAACTAAACAACTAAATTGTAAGTTAAGTTTAATACCTTACCCTTATGTACATTTCGATGACATGGTCATCATCCTCAGAGGGTTTTAACACTAATAAAGTATACATAAAATATTACAGCCTATATATACTGTACACGCCCTCCCCCCACTCCTCCCCATACCGGTTAATCCAAGACCGACCTGGTGGGGGAAGGGGATATAACTATGTTCATAGTTATAAACATAAACTTTCTACTTTTAATAGTATGATAAATAGAGCAATTCAGATCCCCCTTACACCGAAACGTTTATACAATGAGTTGAATGTTATTAAAAATATAGCTCAGTTCAATGGTTTTGATCCTAAAAATTATTGATAACTTGTTAAGGAAACAGAAGCTAAAAAATGTTAGAATAAATTCCACGACACTCCAACCGGAAGGAAAAGAAAAATTTAAATATGTTAGTTTACCTTTTGATTGCATACTTACTAAAGGTCTGGAGTCTATTTTTAAGAAATGTAACCTTAGGATTGCTTACAAAAGTCATAATAACCTTAGACAACTGTTAGGTAATCCTAAGGATAAAATTCCAATGTTGGAAAAGTCTGGAATTTATGAAATAAAATGTGACACTTGTGAAATGGTTTATCTAGGCCAAACAAAGAGAAAAATTATGACGAGATTTAAAGAACACATATCACATATAAAGTACAATAGGCCTGAAAAATCTAGCGTTGCGGAGCACATTCTTGAAACAAACCATAACTTGGAAATAACCAATGTTAGGTTAAAAAAAGAAGGGACTTCAAACAAGTTATTGAACAGCTTGGAAAGCATTTACATTTTTCAGGCTGACAATGATATGTTATTAAATGCAGATAAAGGGCCTATTCCTAACTTGTCATTGTTTTCTTTACTTAGGACTGGATAGGAACCTTTAGCAATAGATAGTACTGTATTTATTATTGGTAATATTTCTTAACTTTAATTTAACTTTTTTTTTAACTTTCAGTTATTTGTATTTTTTTTTTTTAAATAGACCTATATTATTTATATTTTGTTGGTCTGTATTTGTTAATATTGGGTTTTAAAGTTTATGTTTTTTTTTTTTTTTTTTATTAAGTATTTAATTTTTTTTGTTTCTTATTTATTTCATTAGGCCTATTAGTTTTTTATTTTATTTTATTATTATTATTTTTATTTCTGTTTGACTGTTTATAGTTTTAGTAGACCAGTTTGTTATTTTTTGTATTTAATAGTTTTATAATTTATTGTTAAATTGGTTTTTATTGTTAATAATAGATACAAAAATATTAGTAGATTTAATGTGGCTCCTCCCATTCCCCTTCCCCCACCAGGTCGGTCTTGGATTAACCGGTATGGGGAGGAGTGGGGGGAGGGCGTGTACAGTATATATAGTCTGTAATATTTTATGTATACTTTAGTAGTGTTAAAACCCTCTGAGGATGATGACCATGTCATCGAAATGTACATAAGGGTAAGGTATTAAACTTAACTTACAATTTAGTTGTTTAGTTATAGTTTTTGCTCCTTGTTTTGTGGTTCGGGTTTTTATTTAAATCAGTGTGATTTTGTCGCCACAGTGCTCTTTTATTTGTTTAATTAGTAATTAGTTTGTTTATGCGTTTGATTATCTAACAGTTACCTCTACACTACACTGCACTACACAACACTGCACTACACTGTATACACTG
>JAGFPH010006871.1:28078-50003 GCA_018207615.1 Philaenus spumarius
GTATTTGATATAGCAATCGATAAGCAGAAGTATTTGATATAGCAATCTATAAGCAGAAGTATTTGATCTAGCAATCGATAGTCCAAAGTATTTGAGCTGGAAATCGTTAGAGGTTAAAGTGTACTGCCAACATAAACAGATGTAATATCTACAAACTTGTGCAAAAGCTGTTTGTTTATAATAGCAGGAACAAAATGATAGCTAACTTTTGAAGATAAATAACATTTTATTTTATTTTTTATTTTTTACGTCTCTCTATATTATATGACGATATAGTTTATCACTAAGACAAAAGTGGCTTTTCGATTCTCGTTAATTTTTTATCCCGTACCGAAAAGCTTCACTTTTGGTCCTAGTCGTAAAATATACTATTGTGCAGCTATTATGAACAATCTGCAACATTTTGTTAATGTAATTAGGACCTATAACAAGGAATTAATCGTATACCTGAGATAACATTTAACAGAATTTAATTAAAGACTTTCAACATGTCGATATCCTCTATTTACGTAGAAACGATTATGTTTCACTAAACGAGTTAGACAAAGAGTTACATTTCGTTACGTGTATTTGTTTATCTTGCTTTTGTTTGTCACACTATCCTGGTTTAATTAAATACAAGGTGTGTAAGATCGAATTAAAAGGCAAAGATGTGACACTAGGATAGGCAGCCAATGTGTAAATACTTGGTAAAGCAAGAGTTTATGAATATTCATTACGGCTTGCACGTGTTTAGGCCTACTTTGTAAGCCTTCTGTGAAGATCAGTTCTTTCCACTTTGATGGCTTGCACCGTTATGCCTCGGCAGAAGGGACAGTTGCTAAAGTGACTTTTGATATTTTTATTTTAGTGATTTTCAATTGGAGTCCAGAAGTGAAGTTTCACCTCTCTTGTCTTCATTTTATTTTACTCTTTACTAGGCTTGCTCGCAGATTTGAATAAATAAATAATTCGACCACGCAGCTGAACCGCTGACGTGAGTTGAGCAAATTTCCAAAATTAAGTTTATAGGTGTATGTTTTAGGGTTTCAACCAACAATTTGGGAAATAGGTCTACTCACGATGGTGCTGAATAGCTGCAAAATGTTTCGCACGCCATTCCGTATATTGGGAGTATCTTCAAATACACAATGCATTGCGTGGTTCACACGCCATTCCGCATATTGGGATTACCTTCAATACGCAATGCATTGAGTGCTTCGCACTCCATTCCGCATATTGGGAGTATCTTCAATACACAAAGCATTCCGTGCTTCACACGCCAACCCCCGTATTGGGAATATCTTCAATACACAAAGCATTCCGTGCTTCACACGCAACCCCCGTATTGGGAATATCTTCAATACACAAAGCATTCCGTGCTTCACACGCCAACCCCCGTATTGGGAGTATCTTCAATACACAATGCAACCCAACGGCAGAATCTACCACATGGCTTTGAACCGGGTACTTCTATGGTATTTTAATTTTGATCGATTTCGGGGAAACTAAGCAAGCTATAAGGTCGCGTACAAAACAAAATGTGCAGAATAACATCTACATTTATATTTGTAGACAAAACTCAACAAAAAATTCATTCTCGTAGGAAACATCTAAGAAAATAGTTACTTCTGGTCGAATAAACGTCCTTCCGATTGTTGGATTTGTTTGGCTAACGATCTCGTCCGAGCGACGTAGACATCCAACATGTGTACCAAATTTGAACCAAATCTGACTTAAAATGCGGCCGCTAGAGTGCGATCACATTATATATACATATATAATATGAATTTTATGACACCCCAAAACGTGTTTTGGGGACCATGATCGGTGCTCATTCGCTACTTCCGACCTTGGGTCTTACCATAAGGGCCACTGCAACAGCTCATTTTTTCCTATGGAAATTCGCTAGTAAATATATGTTATAATTGATTTGTATAAAGAATTCATAGCTTGAGAATAATTTTTCAATTTTTCAATAGGAACCCTAAACATTTCCGGGATAAAAAGTGGCCTAGATTATTCTTTGAAAAGTCCTCTACATGGAAATGAAAGTTTCGTCGACATTGGTTCGGCCGCTCCTGAGATTAGTCCGGACGAACAGACGGACAGAGAGACGGATAAACAATTAAAAAGAGCATGTTTATGTTTTGGTAAAGCGTGAATAACTTTATGAACTTAGAAAAAATTATTTATTTCAAAATCACAAACAAACACTTAAATTTTATTTATATAGTATCTAAAGATTTTCCTTGTACAAAAACATCAGAACCTTGAAAGTAACATAATTAATTATTGGGTTATAATAAATCGTAATAAATGCTACATTTCTAAACTGAAATACAAATTACAGAAAATAACTCGAAATAATAACCAAACACTATTGTAAATTTATAACTAAATAAGGAAAACAAAAATTATACAAAAGATGCGTAGTCTTTACTAAGCCTGTTTAGAAGGCACAAAAAGTGGAGGCTTTTTAACCGTAGATAAAAGTTAGTGCGAATAATATACAATATAAATACTAAAAACATACCATTCAAAAGAAAATTCAAAACAACACACCCTCACGCTCACATAGCCCACATGTTAAGTTTAAATATTCAAAATATTCAACAAGTTTGCTTATAGTATGTTATTGTCAGGGCTTCTAATGTAGACTGTCGTATAAGATAAATTATATATTTTAAAATAGTTCAATTTAACTCTTTCTCGAAACATAACATCAATCATAATTCCCCGTAGGAAAGATAATTCCTTTGGTTGGCAATACAGTGTATAGAGAAGAGAAGGAAATATTAGTAATATAGAAGGTCCTTGGGGTGCTGCTCAAATATTGTTTATTTTTCAAATACCTTTAATTCTAGGTATTCTAGGTACTAGGTAAAGACAGTTTCAAAAACAAGGTGACAACATTGCAATATCCAAGTTGTAAATTTTGAGAGCTTACTTATTCGTGGTTTATAAGACATTGGCTTAACCGTTAGAGCCAATTAGGATTTCAATAAACTAATGAAGCTGGCAACGTCACCACTTTACTTAAATTTAGTTTGCTTAATGAAAAGGTTTAGAACATTACACCATACCATGACAACAAATAATGCAGTCAAGTCTATTATTCAAGGTAAACTTAACTTGTTTTTCAAGCCACGTTCAACACGAAATTTATGTAAACCCTACAATTGCGAAGGCCATAGTTTCACCAGTCACGGCATTTACAAAGCAGCTCAACATACAAACTAAGGATTATTAAAAACTAGCTGCCCGATCCGGCTTTGCACGGATAGACAAATCAAAGTTAAATGTACATTAACAAAAAAATATATAAATAAATATATTGCACTATGTATTTCTTATGGGGATTTTTATTAACTTTGACACCCCCCCCCCCCCCAAACCCCCTAAAATGTCGATTTTTTTATATCTTTCTTAGCGAGCACTTAGGGCTCTAGAGGAAGCTACATACCAAATTTCATTCCAATCCGTTTGGTGGAATGTTTAGTAACTTTGATCCCACCCCAAACCCCCCTAAAATGTCGAATTGTTTTATATCTTTCTTAGCGAGCACTTAGGGCTCTAGAGGAAGTTACATACTAAATTTCATTCCAATCCGTAAAACCCATAAAAAAGATGCATGCGCCTCTACATTATTGGAAGGATGTATCTTAAAAATTTCAAGTCTCTAGCTTTAATAGAATCGGCTATGCGTTGATCGTCAGTCAGGACATTGCATTTTATATATAGAGAGAAGATATATTAACACAGATGTTTTCGAGACAAGGAAAGTTGTGGTATAACGGTATTGTGAACTTGAAGACAAATTGTTACAACAAACTTCAACTCAAGTACTTAGAACCTGGTTTCCATGGCAACATTGTACCACACCACTAATTTTGTTTCTGGAACTAGTTCTCTACGCAGATGACCGCTAATTTATAATGCAACTATCTGCAACTCTGACTCGAATGTACTAGATTTACTGTAGCAATTGCTTAATGCAGAGTGACAGACAGGCTAATCTCCAATACAAACGTTTAGGTTCGAATGTATCGTGTTGCCTCTGTAGTTTATAACATCTTCAGAAGAGATACGATTTAGATTAGTGAAAAATATTTATACTCTGGCAAAAAAAAGTGTGAAAATTGTTTTTCAAAAGAGTTAAAAAGTTATCAACTCGTATAAATAAGTGTATAATATAAGGGAATATTTCACCCATCATCTGTAATACACAAAACGTAGCGTAGATATACTTTGGGGTTGTGCTTACAACTTTAATCTTTAATATAATGTCTTGTGAAGTTTATTTGTTGGAATCTGAATTATAGAACTCATGTAGGATATAATACGTTATAAGATTTGCTTTGACATTATAAAATGAAAATAAATCAAACATTTTTAGCATCAATATATTGATTTATAAAAATTTAAAGAAGAGATACCTATTCGTTTATTAACTTCGGAAGCATTCGTACATCTTCGTATAACTTGAAAACATATTCCATTATTAATTTCATCGCTATATTATAATAACTTCTAAATTAATATTATATTAATATAATATTAATATTAATATATATTAATATTATATATTATATATAATATTAATATTAATATATATTAATATTATATTAATATATATTAATATTAATATTATAGTGAATAAATTAATTTATACGAAAATGTATCGAATAATTTTCGCTCTAGCTTTGTATACATACAGACATACATACAGATATTCATACATACAGACATACATACATACAGACAGACATTTTGTAAAAACCACTTTTTTGGACTCAGGGTGTCCCAAAACGGATATTTCCACAAAAATCTCTACACAAAAAAATTTTTTGCATCACTATACTTTCTCTATACTATAGTATAGTGAGAAATGAAAAAAGAAATTCCTTTTCGTACATCTTCATATAACATACAGTATAAACATATTCGATTATTACTTTATTCGCTACTAGTAAGCCCCCATGAAAAATCACAGCTGATTAATTAGATACACATCAGAAATACGTCATTTAAAAAACAAACTATTTAAAATCTAAACTATACTGACGAGGATTTTTAACAGTTATTAGGCCTATTTGTTAAACATTTTTATTTACTTACGTTATTATAAATTGAAAGAAAGATAAAAGTACTATATTTAAATTATTGCTTTTTATTTCATATTGATAGATCAAATGATTTAGAAGTTATTAATATTACAGTGAAGAAATTATTAATCGAATATGTTTATATGTTATACAAAGATGTATGAATGTATCCGATGTTAAAAAAATTAGTACCTCTTCTTTAAATTTGTATGAACGAATATATTATTGATAAAAGGTTGCATTTATATACAGTTTATAACCTTAAAGCAAATCTTATAGCGTAATTCTATAACTCATATTATATTTAAAAAAATCAACTTCACAAGGAATTATAACTACTGAAGTTGTAACGTAGCTCCAAAGTATAATCTTCGCTGGGTTTTATTTAATACAGCTGATGTGCGAAATCAGCTGTTATTTTATAAGTTACTCACGTACGTACGTATGTATGTACGTACGGACGTACACTCGCTTTTATAGAAGTTGATAGTTGTGCACATTTCCTCAATGGCATAGTTAGGTAGGCCTAGATGAAGTTTGTTGAGTACATGATGTGTATCTAATTAATCTGCCTGTGATGTTTAACATGAGCTTATCATATAGCATAACAAACCTTAGGCTTACATATTAGTTTTATAAATCATATACAAAAACAAGCAACTTCCAAACATTATAAGAAGTTTTTTTTGATTGAAGTTGTAAACACAATCTCAAAGTATAATCAATGTTACACTTTATTGAAGATGATCAGTTGTTAAATGTCTGAAGTTGGTATCATTGCTACACAATAATGTATTTACAATGATCAGTTTATACAACCGTGTGCACGCACTAAACTCTTGTTATTCACAGACGTGCGTACACACAATCTCAAAGTATAATCAATGTTACACTTTATTGAAGATGATGAGCTGTTAAATGTCTGAAGTTGGTATTATTGCTACTCAATAACGTATTTACAATGATCAGTTTATACAACCGTGTGCACGCACTAAACTCTTGTTATTCACAGACGTACGTACACACAATCTTATTGCAAATAATAATTTCAACATTCATTCTGCTGGTTGGTCGGAACTAGGCGAGATACAAATCTTACTTTGCCTGGAAATATGCAATAAACTCAGGTTCAATTTGGAACTTTCGCAATGCGGTGAAATTGACGAAATAAAAATTCTCGGAATAATTAACTTGTTATTTGGTAAGAAATGTATTTCAAGGCTTTGAATTAACAAGTTTTGAGCTCGAATGTGCTTCTTTTCCTTTAGGGGTGAGGTGGAAAAGAGAGTTTGCCTGTAATATCTAGCAAACATAAAACCGATAAATTATTAATTCAATTTTGTATAGGCTACTCGAAACACCGGGCTGACGAAGGGCGCACCGTTATCAAGCATTATGTCCGAAATATATTTAGAAATATATTATTTTGAGACCGATTATTATGTCCAAAAACAACAAATTCCGGAACTAAATATGTTACTATTACAGATATGTCGGTGACACGTTAAACCTTTTCAATGGTACTGATAGACGGATAAAAATGTTTGCTAATTATTTGAACAGCATACAGTTCACACATGAGATTTAAACCCAGAACAGGACAATAAATTATTTAGACCTCACAATATCCAACAATAACGGTAGACACCAATATAAAATACTAGCTGCAACCGTACGACGTTGCCCGTGGTGGTTGGTATTTTCAGTCTTTTTAACGTAATTGTATTCTTTTTAAGTGTTCAGTCAGTGAGTGGTATTTGGCTTTTACATAGATCTTAAAAAATAAATGCACTATTGTCATAATAATAAAAGATCTGAAATTATGATTTTAGTAACTTTGATCCCCCAAACCCCTCCTAAAATTTCGAAATTTTTCATACCCCTTCTTAGTGAGCACCTGTGGCCCTAGAGGAAGCTACATACCAACTTTCATTCCAATCCGTTTGGTAGTTTTGATGAAATAGAGATTTAATAACTTTGATCCCCCCAAACCTCCCCTAAAATTTTTTCGAATTTTTTCAAACCCTTACTTAGCGAGCGCCTATGCCCCTAGAGGAAGCTACATACCAAATTTCATTCCAATCTGTTCGGTAATTTTGGAGAAATCGTGATTTAGTCATTTTTACCCCCCAAACCTCCCTAAAACTTCCAATTTTTAAAACCCTTTTTTAGTGAACATGTATGGCCCTAGAGAAAGCTACATACCAAATTTCATCATTTCAATCCGTTCGGTAGTTTTTGAGAAATTGTGATGAGTGAGTCAGTGAGTAAGTGAGTGAATGAGTGGTATTTCGCTTTTATATATTATATAGATACAGAAAACCTTCCAGAACAACTGACGTCATACACAATTCTTCCCACTATCCCAGATGGCTCAAAACGGCTGCATTTAACTTTCTGGTTAAAAGGCTATTAGACGTTCCATTGCCCATCTGTAATTAACTCCATCAAGTTTATTGCTCAATAGAATGGCTACAACCCAAAAATCATTAATAATATAATGAGGCAATACAAAAGGACGCCTAGGAAAGGCGAATCTAATATAGAGAAAAAGAAATACTAGTGCATGACTTACAGTGGAGTCTTCCACAATCAAATCAGCAAAATTTGTAAATAATATAATTACGTTTTATCTTGCTGCTCAAACAATAACATGGGAAACTTGCTACGGAGACCTACCAAAGAAGAGGACAATAAGAGTGGTGTATACAAAATAAACTGCAACGATTGCCTACATCATACATAGGACAAACAGGCAGGTCGTTCTTACAGAGATTCCGGGAACATAAACCCAAAAATGCCATTAAACAAAACATCAACATTTGTAGAAACGATACACCTGTACTCTTCAATCCAGAAAAACGTGGAAATAATAAACCTAAAAAATGATGGGGGGAAAATGTTAATTTACTCCAACAAATATAATTAAAAATTGAATTTTTAATCATTCTGAATGTATTGTTAATCCAGTAAATAATGGGTATCATGAATTGCAAAATTCAATTGAATTGTTAAAATTGCAAGTAGTCTACTGCTCCAATTGACGATACATGATGGATATGGGCTACTACATATATTAAGTATCATGAAAAATAATATCGATAGAGGAATTTGATAAATCATGTCCTGTAAAAAATAAAAATAAACGGTACCATATAACTGTCACATACTTTCTCCCAGTTGAAACTTTATACCTTCCCAAGAGTAGGAGGTGGTTATTTAGAATTGCAAAAGTAGGAAAATGTTACCACGGAAAATATTAGATGCATGTAACACACATCCATATTATATTATTATTATTTAAACTATTTGATCGATTTCGAACAAATTTGCACCAAACATGTCAATTAGGCCTGTATAGATGCATGAAAAAAAGTTTTGAAAAATGTATAAAAACAACCCCCTTTTTTGGCAAAAACCGCCAAAATCAGTTATTATAATTATTATTACCTAAACGAGAATTTTTAGAAAGATGCTGTTTTTTTTTTTTTTTTGCATATGGCAGGGTACATTAGGGCTACAAATAAGCCAAATTTTATCAAAATCGTTAGAGCCGTTTTTGAGAAAGTTTGATTTTCTCGTTTTTGGACATATTTGGAGAGTAAAAGCCCTTAAAAATCCAAAATTTGAAAACATGAAAAAAACTTCTGGAGATATTCCAGAACTACACCTACATACCAAATTTCATCAAAATCGGACCGTTGGTATGGTCTCCAGCTCTGTACACATCCTAACAGACACACGGTCACACGGACTGACATTACCAAAAAATCCACTAAACATTTTTGGGGGGTTCGGGGAGCACGAAAACAGATAATTCCACTAAAAATTCAAATTCGAAAATTTGGAAGAAAACAATACTTTCTCCATATACTACTTATAGAGTGTGGAGAAAGTAATACAAACCCAATTGATCTTAAAATAGGAGAGGATAATTTAAACGGTATAAAATGTATTGTAGCCAATCATCTAAAAATGTTAATGTTAATCAAAGTTTAAATTTGCTATGATGTGGTAAAGTAAAACATTCAGGGAATTTCTTCCAAATAAAACCATTCAGTTTTTTTTTACAACCCATTTTTTTAAATTTTGGAATAAACTAAAACAAATCTACCACATTTTAAATACTTTAACCGAGTTGTGTTGATTTCATATTTTAGGCTCGGTTACGTTTAATATTTTACCAATTTCAACGAACAGAAGTGAAAAGTTTTTGTTTATAAAATGATAATTTAATTTGCGGGAAATGTGCTTTGTTTGAAACAGTTTCAACAGACGAAGTTAATTGGTGTTATTGAAGATTCACAAAAGCTTAACTTTCAAGCAAATTCACAAACTATAATCCAATAAACACTATGTGTGTTTTCCGCATCAAAACTTGTTTAAAGTTTGTAAATATGAAAGTTACACATTCGTTTCGGTTTTGCGGTGTATTTTTAATGTGATTTTCCTGTTTACTTTGAACTGCATAATTTAATAAAACTACCGACCCCACTCAACTCTATAGAACTCGTATCCACTCCGACTGTCAGTTTTTGCTAACTTTTATTTAAGGGATAACAGCCTGTGTTGTGTATACAAAATCAATTATGCAATATGTACTTCTAAATGTCAATCACAATAAATTGTAGAAATTAAATGCAGTTTCGCAAACGATATCAAAAGCTACAGAAAGTGCAATACTTTCAAAATTTAAATCGAATTGCAGACATGATAAGTACGTTCAGCAAAAAGGTCAAGTTAGGAATTCAGGGTATCAAGAAGTTGTTTACTCCAAATTGATTTCAGCGACGAAGGAGAAATGTGTTTTTTTTTATCTTGTCATAAACTGTGCAGAGTTCGGGGGAAACGTAAGTAGGAATCATCGGTTGTAGGCCTAAACAAACGTATTAAAATTGTTTAAATCATTCGACCACGCAGCTGAACCGCTGACGTGAGTTGAGCAAATTTCCAAAATTAATTTCATAGGCCTGTGTTTTAGGGTTTCAACCAACAATTTGGGAAATAGGTCTATTCACGATGGTGCTGAATCGCTGCCTGTTTGTACGAAATATATTTAGTAGAATTTGTTCGCGCCTAAGCCTCCAGCTTCGTTACACTCGCGAGTTCGCACCTCGATCTTGTGGCCTCGGGTTGTGGACTGATTCGCTTTGCTCGCAGAGTGCAAACTCAACCGTTGATCAAAATCCCCATTATGAGCTTCGCTTCGCATGCAGCGTAAAAACTCGGCCGTCGGCCTCGGATGAAAAGATGCCCCCAAGGTAAAATGCCCCACGTGCCTTTGGACCGGGTACTTTTATGGTATTTTACGTTTTGATCGATTTCGGGGGAACCAAGCGAGCTATAAGGTCGCGTAAAAAAACAAAATGTGCAGAATAACATACTACGTTTATATTTGTAGAAAAACCCCGAAAAAACATTTATTCTCGTAGGAAAAATCTCAAAACAATTTTACTTCTAGTCCAAAAAACGTGCTTCCAGTTGTGGATTTTTTTGGCTATCGAGCGACATAGACAACCAAATGTGGACACAATTTGGACCAAATCGGACTTAAAATGCGGCCGCTGGAGTGAGAACATATATATACAGGGTGATTTTTAAGTATGGAAACGGCTTTATATTGCGCAACTGGGACGTTCTTGGCGGTAGAAACTTATTCTAACCTGTACAGTTTTAAAAATCCTACTTTTTGGTGGTTTTGAAATTTTTGTCCGCCATCTTGGTTCCGCCATATTGGATTTAACTTTATTATTTTAAATGAGATGATGGTCATATGACACATCACCTCAATGTGAAATTTCAAAAGAAAGACAATGGCGCAAACCGTTTTTTGATACATGCCTTTTGTAGAGTTATTAGCATTCAAAGTTGCAGTTTTTGAAAAATTGTGTTCACAATAAAATTAGGTAGAACGCACTGCACTATCCATTTTTACATTTTTTATTCATGAAGTATCTAAAAAACTAAATTTCGCAAGATAAGAAACACACGAACTGCCACAATGGTTCGGTCAGGTAGCGGCTACAAGTGAGGGAAAAATGGGAATTATACTCCCGCGGTTATCCCTCGATGATATTCCTGCACATTACTTATATTTCAAACATAAGTCAGGGAAAAACGGCTAAGGCTGTGAGTAATAACCATTGTTTTCAATCGGCCTCAAGAAGTCAAAGAAGTGATAGCTCAGCATCGAGACAAAAAAATATTGCAACAGGAGTGTTTTATTTCCAATCAATATTGCATTTAATAGTTTCTAGTATCAAGAATCCTTTAAAAATAACTGTTATTAACATAGCACGAAGTTAATAAACCTAACCTAACCTAACCTAACCTAACCTAACCTAACATAGAACAATTATAAACATACTGTTTAACAAATCTAAACCCATCAATAGTCAAACACTCCTGACCCCTTTCACTCAACACCACACTAAATTCCGGAAGAGACATCTTCCCACTGTTAGGTATGTAACAAGACTGTTTAATGCCTTCGAAAATACCAGAAAAGAAGACAAGTATGTGGGTGTGGGGATGGGGGTAACCGAGGGAGTATAATTCAAGTTTTTCCCTCACTTGGAGCCGCTACCTGACCGAACCCTTGTGGCAGTTCGTGTGTTTCTTATCTTGCGAGTTGACCCTTTCTAATCCCCTCTAATGACTGTGGCAGTTCGTGCGTTTCAGATGGACCCAAAATTTGTGGCAATTCGTGTGTCCCCGAAAATACCAACCACCACGGGCAACGCCGCGCCGTACGGGTCAACTTGTGTACGTATAGAAGAAACTCATTAGAAGGTTAGAGGTTCGCACTAGGTAAGTGAATTGGGCAGGTTATCCTTTAATATTGTCGAAAAATATTCCACCGCAAAATAAAATTCAATGTACGTATGTTTTGTAGTGAAAGATGAAGCAACGTAGAATCCAAGTACAAAGTTGCGTACGTGATAAGGTGAGCATAAAGGTGTTTTTGTCGGAATGGATCAAACAGGTGATTGTTTCATTTGTGAAAAGACACTTAAAGATGGTAAAATTGTTAACAAAACGCGGATGGACAAAAAAACATGAGCAGATGATGGATATTACGGATATAAAAGCTCGGACGAGTTCGTTAGCCAAAAAAATCCAACAACCGGAAGCACGTTATTTGACCGGAAATAACTATTTTTGTACATTTTTCCTACGAGAATGAATATTTTTTAGAGTTCTTTCTAAAAATATAAATGTAGGATGGTATTCTGCACATTTTGTTTTTTACGCGACCTTGTAGCTCGCTTAGTTCCCCAAAATAGATCAAGACGTAAAATAACATAAAAGTACCCGGTTCAAAGCTATGTCGTTGATTTTACCTAGGGGTTGACGTGCGAAGCACGCAATTCATTGTGTATTGAAGATACTCCCAATACGGGGATTGGCGTGCGAAGCACGCAATGCTTGGTGTGTTGAAGATACTCCCAACACACGGAATGGCGTGCGAAGCACGCAATGCTTTGTGTATTGAAAATACTCCCAATATGTTGAATGGCGTGCGAACCATTTAGCACCGTCGCGTCGTGAATAGACCTATTTCCCAAATTGTTGGTTGAAACCCTAAAACATAGGCATATAAACTTAATTTTGGGAATTTACTCAACTCACGTCAGCGGTGCAGCTGCGTGGTCGAATTATTTGCTTTCTACGCGCTTCAAACAGTTATTAACATCGAACTTGAGATCGGTATTTGCTAAATTATGAACACGATATTATTATGTAGAATTTCACGAAGAATATTTTTGTTCCTGTCCGTAATTTCTGTCCGACCAATGGATTCTGAGTTGAATGAGAAAAACAAGCACAGAGTGCTCGTCGGCGGTGGTTTTTCGTGAATTAAGGGATGTTTCATCCACCGGACAGTTGGGGAGTCTTTTGATTTCTTGTTGCTGATACTAAAATGAAAGACTCCTGTGAAGGGCTAAACTTTGTAAATTTTTCCAGCAAAAGACCTAAGATCGGGCGACTATAAACTATTCACTGAATTTTAGCATAACGATGTGCTTATAGCAGATAATTGATAACTTTATGCTTTTCCGACAAGTAATTGCCTACAAGTATGTTCTTGGTTTTTATTCATTAATAGTGGACCCAGCAATGCTTTGCTATTGCTTGATTCAATTTTAAGGGTAGTAAAGTTATTCCATTTCATTACATTGACTTAAGTAATCGAATTCCAAAATGGTTTTTATGCCGCTTAAGAATATACTACACAAATTTAGATTTATAGTTTGTAAACCTTTATAGATAATACAGTAAACCTTTTGTGTGCTTTTACATAATCTAAAAAAAAAACTGAGAGTTGTGAAGAATTTAAAAAACCTGATTCTAAATTACCCCAATTGGTTGCAAATAAACGTGTTTTGGTTCGTTGTAGGCCTAACCTAAAATTATGTTCAGTTTTTTATAAAACTCAGCTGTTTTATATATATATATATTATGTAACAACCAATGTTTGAATTGAATTAAAATATAGTAAGCGTTTTACTTTCTCACTATACTATAGTATAGAAAAAGTATAGTGATCGCAAAAAAAATCGATGATGAGATTTTTGTATAAATATCCATTTTTGGGACCCCCTGAGTCCAAAAAAGTGGTTCTTACAAAATGTCTGTCTGTATGTCTGTATGTATACAAAAACTATCGGATCGATTTCAAACAAATTTGCACCAGACATGTCAAGTAGGCCTGTATAGATGAACGAAAACGGTTTTGAAAAATTTTGAGAAACAACCCCCTTTTTGGCCAAAAAACGGCTCTAATGATTTTGATCAAATTTGGCTTATTTGTAGCCTTTAATGTACCCTACCATATGCAAAAAAACCACATCATTCTAAAAATTCTCGTTTAGCTAGTAATAATAATAATAACTAATTTTTGGGGGTATTTGGCCATAAAGGGTTTTTTCAAAATATTTTTTCGTGCAACTATACAGGCCTAATTCACGTGTGTGGTGCAAATTTGTTCGAAATCGATCAAATAGTTTTCTCTCTAGATAATAATAATAATATTTATTAGTTAATCTTCTACTTTAATAAAAATTCACCTCTCCCACCCTACCCTACAAGTTACAGTGAATCTGTTTAATAATTTTAATATGTTTGTGAGAAAGTATGTGCCAGTTCCTGGTACCGTTTATTACCTAATCTAAAAACAACTGAGAGTTGTAAAGAATTGTAAAAAACCTGATTCTAAACTAGCCCAATTGATTGCAAATAAACGTGTTTTGGTTCATTGTAGGTCTAACCTTCAATTATGTTCAGTTTTTTATCCAACTCAACTGTTTTATATATATATTATATAACAATCAATGTTTGAATTGAATTAAAATATAGTAAGCGTTTTTAGTTGATTTTTGTTTTTGTTTGCTTTAAGTTGGTCGATCTAACCTAAAAAACCGGTTGGTTTTGAATAATAATAAACTGATTAAAAATTCTGAGTAAAGTTGCTATGGGAATGAATCCAAACAAACATGTGTTACTAAGAATTTTATTAGAACAGCTGTTTTCGTGATTTATGGTCTTGAGTTTATAGAAAAAAAACGATGTTCAGTTTTTCCCGAATTTGAACATTTTCCGGAAAACTTTTCAAAATCATCTTTATATAAAAACCTAATTCGGACTATTAGGTACATTATAAAACAAAAAATAGCCAAATTGGTGCAGCCGTTCTCAAGTGATGCGCTTACAAAGGAACAGCGATTCATTTTTATTATATAGAATTCAACAGATGCACAAAAGCCAACCAAAACGGTTGCTGGTGTGTTGAAAGTAACAATTTGTAAAATCGTAATTTAAGTAAAAACTAAATATTTTTTTGTTATTTCAATGTACACATGTTCAGTGCACTGAATCAAATGCCCTCCAATTAGGACGCAATTAGTACCAGTAATACAATACACACTTTATTTGAAAAACGAAAAATTAATTCGCTCTGTAAAGGACGCCTTCATTAGAGCCTTTGTGAGTTTATTTTCCATTAGTTAACAAAGCACAGCCTCTGGCACTAGTGTTGAAACATTGATGGATTGTATTGATTTCCCATCTGAATGACAGAAAATTACCAAGTCTTTTTCCATTAAACTAACTGCGTACATTGAAGGACAAAAGTTTTGACCGATAAATCCACTGAATTACGACGCGTGATTTTAAGACATTGTTTCACTTTAAATTATCACCCAACTTTCTTAAATTTCCCCACCTTTAACTAAAACATTACTTTCAAAAATTCCATATCGTATTAATTGGAACTACAGTACTTGCTTTGAATGGCTACGTTAAGGGAAAGCTAAACATATACATCATTAGCAAATTTCCATATCGGGGCTGTTTTTAAACTGCACTAGATTTTAAAAAAACTGATAATATATTTTCCTAACTAAAGGAAACCTCACAATTTTTTTGTAAATATATCTTTTACTAGGGGAAACCCCTGCGTGCTCCGCACGCCAACACCGTTGCAACCTTTGCATACACATAACCATCTTACGTTTTTTTTAATAAAGGTGTAGGATTAATAATAACCCCAAAGGTAAGACGATAATAATGTTAAATGTAAATCAAATTATTTCGTACATTTTATAACAGCAGTTATAATAAAGGTTAAAAGAACCAGCAAGGCTTAGGATCTACTTTAATAAAAACCTAACCTAAAAGTTAGAAAAAAATAATAATTGCATCAAAGTTTGAAATCAGGTATTAATGGAAATATTAGTACAAACAGCTGTTATCTGTTATCTTATTCAATTGGTTGCTATGGTAATACATGAAAATACATGTATTGGTTTATCAGTCTAGGCCTGACCTAAGAGTTTTTTCCGACTAAATTAACAAATATTGAAATAAAAAAATGTTTTTTATCGAAATGAATGTTACTCAGGAATAGTGTAGCTTTTTATTAGTAACACTATTTTTTCAATCTGTTCAGTAGATCAAGAGATTACCCCCTACATACAAACAAAAAAACAAACTTTACCTCTTTATAATATTAGTATAGATAGTATAGATTCTTCTGTGCGTATGTCACAGAAATCATTATACACGGCTGGACCAATTTTGATGATATTTTGTGTGAGTGCTTGAGTGAGTCCCTGGATAGTTTGGATTCACAATTGGAAGAGGTTGAAATAGGATTGCCACCCCTATACAATAAATATAAATTAAACTAACTTCCTGCAAGCTAAAATGCTAAAATTATATAATACTAGCTGGCCTGAACCGGCTTTGCACGGATAGACAAATAAGTTAAATGTATATTAACAAAAAATATATTATATCAATAAATATATTCCACTACGTATTACTTATTTGGATTTTTAGTAACTTTGCCCCCCCCCCCAAACCTCCCCTAAAATTTAGATTTTTTTAAAACTCTTTCTTAGCGAGCTCCTAGGGCCCTATAGGAAGCTACATAATAAATTTCATTCCAATCCGTTCGATGGTTTTTTGTAGTAACTTTTACCCCCCAAACCTCTCCTAAAATTTCTAATTTTTTGAAAAACTTTCTTATGGCCCTAGGGGAAGCTACATTCCAAATTTCATTCCAATCCGTTCAATTGATTTAGAGAAATCGTGTTTTTGTAACTTTGTCCCACAAAACCTCCCCCTAAAATTTCGAATTTTTTTAAACCCTTTCTTAGCGGGCATCTATGGCCCTAGAGGAAGTTACATACCAAATTTCATTCCAATCCGTTCGGTAGGTTTTGGATAAATCGTCATTTAGTAATTTTGACCCCCCAAAATCCCCCTAAAACTTCAAATTTTCTGAAAACCTTTCTTAGTTCGCGTCTAAAGCCTATAAAGAGTATTAGTGGCAAATTTCAAGTTTGTAGGCCTCGTGGTTTTGGAGAAACTGTGATGAGTCAATGGTATTTGGCTTTTATAAGTATAGATTATTTTTAAGTGATATACAAAACTATTTTCAATTTGATTACTTAAGACAAAGGGATGGAATGGAATAACTTCTCTTAAAATTAAAAAATAATCCACTTTCTTTTTTTATATTCTCAAAAACTACTCAACTAATTTTACTAAAATTTCACAATTTACACATATTACAACCATTTTTTTTTTTTAGAATATCGTCACTACAAACCAAATGATTTAAATTGCACTAAATTCCTATAAACTATAAATCTAAAATGATTCTTAATTTATATGAAAAACAATTTTGAATTCCATTACTTAATTCAACGGGATGAAATTGGATAACCAGCCTTAAAATTAAATCAAGCAATGGCGAAGCAAGAGTTCACTAGACTAGAGTTTAAAAGAAAATTAGGTTGATATCTAAATTATTACAGATTTTCACTAGTTTCAGGGCTAACAGATATATTTCAGAGAAGATGTGTTACCTGAAAGAGTTAATGTAGCGCAAAGTCATAATGGCGTTTCCTGTTGGATAAAGGAGTAAAGGTCTTTGTAACACTGTAAAGAAAAAACACAAAGAATTATAGTGTGGTAAACAAATGTAGAATAAAATAAAATTACTCGTTTTAAACTGATGTAACTGAGCTTCCACACACAGCGCAGTGATAAAGCATTACAGTATGAACAGGGACAAACAATTTTGTCTCAAATGACCCACACTATTTCACACCTACAGAACTGAAGGAAATTATTCTTCCTAATTCCACTGCAAGTAAAGACATATTTTGGTGGGTTGGATTCGTGTTTTGTAGAATTTTCAAACAAAAACTCAACTTGCAAGTTATATAATTTTAAAGGCCAACTAAAAGTAAACGTTTTTAAAAAAACTCCATTTTTAAAATGACAGCTCTGATTAACGAATTTCCTAAGGAAATATTTACGTGTCTCCAAAGGTAGGAAGAGGACGATGCGCACCGGTCATAGTCTCAAGAATAATGTTTGGAGTGTCATTACAAATTATATATACAGGTTGTCCCCGAACTCTATGGGCCCCTTTTGTGGATATGTTCCTGGGATCAAGACAAACATATTTCACAATATAAACATCGGTCTACGGGGCTTATTTTTTCGTCTGTCTGTCTGTATGTGTTTTTTACAAAATACTTAATATTTTTGGAAGTAGAAAAGATATTGAGCTCAACCTATGTATACCTATTTTTTGCGTAACCTTTTATCACTATACGAAAAATTTGAATATTACTAAAAAATTAGATTCAGTTTTTAAAATACTTGAATATTTCAACACAATTGTGAGCGTGAGTTGTTTACGTTTGAAAGTTTAACTTTAAACGTGTCGCGTTTTAAAATGGCGATGAAGGACCAAAACTCTAAAGTTTGATTTGTTTCTGTAGTCACGTAGGTTTACAGAGACTCAGCTTGTTTGCAATATACCAACATGTAACAGAACTTCTGACACTGAGTTTAACTTCGGAGTTTTTAACTTTAAAGTAAACGCAGAAATTTTACTAAACAGAACGTTAATACAAATGATTTACTAAAGTAGGAGGTAAACTACTAAATATTATTATTATTATTATCTAGAGAGAAAACTATTTCGAGAAATTTGCACCAAACACGTCAATTATGCCTAATAATGACTGTATCTGGAAGGTGGAGTGAGATAGAACTGTCCGAATTGCGTAGTTTTGTTGCAATTTGCATGCAAAAAAACGCCTTGAAATTTTTCGCACTGACTACCAATCACCCTGTATATATATACTGGGTGTCCCATAAAGGTCCCCCCCCCCCTCTTTAATTTTTGAACAACTGTAAATTTTCAAACAATCTTTCATAAATATTACTAAAATAAGTCAAAGTACTTTTTCATGTGGTTTAGGGTTTCAACCCTCACCCCTAAATAGGGGTTGCTGGGGGTAGTTTTTTATTTTCAAATAGAAACCCCTAGCAAGTTGCATATCATTTTAAAGAGGGTAAAAACGAAAATGAATGCCGCAAACTAGACCTCTCTATGACTTCTTAAATCAAAGTTATGGTAAAAAATGTATCACCGTAATTAGATTGTTCAACTATCACCCTATAAAAATAACAGTGTACGACTTAAGCTAAGGACACTGAAAATTTTTCCTGACAACGGTCACTCTAGAGCTTAGTTGTTAAATTTTAGAGTTTTTGTTATTTTTAGTGGGGGATGAAGGTTGAAACCCTAAACCACATAAAAAAGTACTTTGACATATGTTAGTAATATTTATGAAAGTTTGTTTGAAAACTTATAGTCGTTCAAAAGTTAAAGAGGGGGGACCTTTATGGGACACCCGGTAAGTCCAATTTGGTCCAAATTTGGTACATATGTCGGTTGTCTATGTCGCTCGGACGAGTTCGTTAGCCAAAATATCCCACAACAGGAAGCACGTTTTTTTTACCGGAAGTAAATATTTTTTGAGATTTTTCCTACGAGAATAAATGTTTTTTAGAGTTTTTTCTACAAATATAAATGTAGGATGTTATTCTGCACATTTTGTTTTTTTTACGCGACCTTGTAGCTCGCTTGGTTCCACCAAAATCGATCAAAACGTAAAATTTCATAAAAGTACCCGGTTCAAAGCTATGTGAATTGTGTATTGAAGATACTCCCATACGGTGGTTGGCGTGCGAAGCACGCAATGCTTTGTGTGTTGAAGATACTCCCAATATGCGGAATGGCGTGCGAAGTATTTTGCAGCTATTCAGCACCGTCGTGATTAGACATATTTCCCAAATTGTTGGTTGAAACAATAAAACATAGGCCTATAAACTTATTTTTTGATATTTTCTCAACTCACGTCAGCGGTTCAGCTGCTTGGTCGAATTATTTAATTTCTTTCAATTCAGGAAAGAGCCAAGATAAGAAACCCCAGTTACGCTTCAGCAAAAAAACAAAGACCCATAAACTTTCCCTCTCGATATGGCGCAAAAAAACTTCAGGGGGTTGTAACTGCACCATGTCGGGGGGATTTTTCGATCCCAAATGCGCACATTATGACTTCAGTGAATTTCGTTGATTCATCACTGAAGACGACACGATCCAGAACATCTTCATCGACAAGCAGCAACATATCGTCTTCGTGGCACGTGAAGGCTTTGAGCTTGTAACAACTGCAAGTGCGTAGTTCTAAGATTCACCTTAAAACTCTCCATACAGACATCATTGGAATTACTAATTCACAATTAGTCTTCCGAACTGATTTCTTGGGGTCTCACTCTTTCAACGCATTCTTCGAACACTCTTGGCCGTCCCTTACTCTTCCCTTTGCTTTTTAATTTGTGTATTTCAGATGTGTATCTAATTCATTAATCTGGCTGTGATTTTGCACAGGTTTAAAAGTATACTATAATTAATTGCAGGTTTTGTTTTATTACAAGAAAGATTCTGTTATTTTAATTATTTTACTACTAGTAAGCAACCGTGAAAAATCAAAGTATCGTTAATTGGATACACATAAGAAATACACGATTTAAAAAACAAACTGTTTATAAACAACATTAAGGCCTACTTATCTAGGCCTTCCTAAACATAACCCCAAACTATAATCTACACTGGGTTTGTTTAAGTATTACAGATGATGGGTGAAATCAGCTGTAAACGAATAGGAAGGCCTATCTCTTCTTTAAATTTTTATAAACAAATATATTGATGATAAAAGTTGTATTTATATATAGTTTATAACCTCAAAGCAAATATTATAACGTATATTATAGCATTCATTAGTTCTATAAGTCATATTTAAAAAAAAATCAACTTCACAAGAAATTATTACGGTTGTTGAAGTTGTAAACATAATCTCAAACTATAATCTACACTAGGTTTATAGATGATGGGTGAAATCAGCTGTTATGTTATATGTTACTCACGTACGTAAGCTCGTACACTCGCTTCTATAGGAGTTGATGACAAAATGTTTACTCAAATTTTATTTAAAAAAACATTTTTATTTATTATGTTTTACTTAAAGCATAATTTGAAGTTAAGTTGGAGTATTTGAACAGGGTGGTTGTGTGTTTGTCTGGCTCCTGAAAATAGTGGATTTTAAGTGGTTAAAATTGATTGTTTTTCATGGTGTTTCTGTCTGTGGATATGTTGTTATTGTGGTTGATGGAACATGAGAAAGTTATTTAGTTTTTTAAAGGAAGAGCTACATATTCTTTCAGTAAACGACTATGTGCTTGGCTATAAAGTGCAGTGGTCTCATACAAGTTTAACTGTGGACTTTGTGCTTTAATGCATGGAAAGAGATAAGTGAACTGTTTGTGGACTAAGTCTAATCACTAGACCGGTTTTAATCTTATTTGTTGACTCTGACAGACATTCTTGCAAATGTTTTGAATAATATGTTTACTATTGCATAACTAACTTTTGCCATCTTTATCTAATAATACTGTTTGCCTTTATTTGACTATCAGATTAGGTATAGGCCATACCAATAATCTGTACTTAATTGAATTATTAGATAAAATCTGTAATTATTTGACTTTAACGTATATTTATGGTATTTGTTATGGCTAAGAGAGAACGGAAATCTGATTTATCAACTAGTATCATTAATAGAATTCTCCAGACAGATTTTGATTTGGATAATGATTTGATTGGACATATTTCAAACATATGTCTTAAAGCTAAAACTTTCAAGCATATAGTTAGGGACGAGGATTTGGGATCTATTCTTTTGTCCTTTGAGAGTATACTTGTTTTTCTAAACTGTACTGTTACTGGGAATATAAATGTTCAGTCCCTTTCTTCTCATAAAAATGATATGATTGATGATCTAGAGAAGCAACTTGATACCCAAAAGCACAACTTTAATGAATCTTTAGAATTACAAATCCAGCTTGATAGTGAATTAAGGAATGATATTGTAATTTTGGAACAAGAGAATGAGGAATTGAGGATA
>JAGFPH010006871.1:61206-72454 GCA_018207615.1 Philaenus spumarius
GGGGGGGTTTGGGGGGTCAAAGTTACTAAATCACGATTTCTTCAAAACTACCGAACGGATTGGAATGAAATTTGGTATGTAGTTTCCTCTAGGGCCATAGATGCTCGCTAAGAAAGGGTTTCAAAAAATTCGAAATTTTAGGGGGTTTGGGGGGTCAAAGTTACAAAATCACGATTTCTCTAAAACCATCGAACGGATTGGAATGAAATTGGGTTGTGGCTTCCCCTAGGGCCATAGGTGCTCGCTATGAAAGTTTTTAAAAAAATTCGAACTTTTAGGGGAGGTTTGAGGGGTCAAAGTTAATACAAAACACCATCGAACGGATTGGAATGAAATTTGGTATGTAGCTTCCTCTAGGACCCTAGGTACTTGCTAAGAAAGGGTTCTAAAAAATTATAAATTTTAGGGGGGGGGTTTTGGGGTCAAAGTTACTAAAAAGAAACACCGAACGGATTGGAATGAAATTTATTATGTAGCTTTCTCTAGGGCCCTAGGTGCTCGCTAAGAAAGAGTTTTTTTAAAAAATTTAAATTTTAGGGGAGATTTGGGGGGGGGGGGTTCAAAGTTACTAAAAATCCCCATAAGAAATACATATTGTAATATATTTATTGATATAATATATTTTTTGTTAATATACATTTAACTTTGATTTGTTTATCCGTGCTAAGCCGGATCGGGCCAGCTAGCCCTATAGCCGGGCTTAGGGTGATCTATATATATATAAGCGAAATACCACTGACTCACTGACTCACTGACTCACTCATCACGATTTCTCAAAAACTACCAAACGGACTAAAATGAAATTTTGTATGTAGCTTTCTCTAGGGCAATAGGTGCTCACTAAGAAAGGGTTTGAAAAAATTCGAAATTTTAGGGGGGGGTTTGGGGGGATCAAAGTTGAATTGAACATTATACAATTTGAATTTGTAAAATTATTTAAATGTTTTAAAAAACATTTAAACCTAAAACATATAAACTTAATTTTGGAAAGTCGCTCAACTCACTTCAGCTGGGTTTTGGTTTGTTTGTAAATCTTTGTCAGATTGTCAACTTCTACAGTAATCTCGGATAAACCTAATGTCATTTTAAAATGAGTAAAGCTTTAAAGGTTATAGATCAAAGGTAGTTCCATAAAACCGAAATATCGTATAAGGAAACAAGAAGATTTATTAACTTCACCGGAGGCAATTGTAATTTATGAATAATTAAAGTGTCAAATGCAGAACACTATTACTCTTTTCCTACAAGGAAAGTCACTACTAGAGCTCATTTGCATAAGGAAATTTCTAACTAATCAAAATGCATATTTACCAGAATGTGGTAGGATTACATTTATAGTACGAGATGACCGAGCTCCACTCGTTCTACTTTTTATTGAATTGTTAAATTTATGATTTCAAATAAATTAAATTATGAAATCAAGTCCAAATAAAGCAAGAATTATTGCAACAGTAACCATAGCCTCAAAGCTGTGCCTCGGAATTGAGCCAGGCCTATATTAAAACAGACTATTTCACCGTCAATTTGGGTCAAGTTAAACTTTTTTATGACAAATTAATTGCTAAATCAGGCCTAAATATATTAACAATAAAATTGTGGGATTAACCAAAACCCCAAAGCAATGCTTCAGAAATGAGCCAGGCCTATATATTACAATCGACTATTTCACTATCAATTATAAAAATATAAGGGTGTTAAAAATTGAATTAAATGATTAAATTTATATGATTTCAAATAAAATTGTGAAATCAAGCCTAAATATAGTAACTATAATTCGACCACGCAGCTGAACCACTGAAGTGAGTTGAGCAAATTTCCAAAATTAAGTTTATAGGCCTATGTTTTAGGGTTTCAATCAACAATTTTGGAAATAAGTCTATTCACGACTGTGCTGAATAGCTGCAAAATGCTTCGCACGCCAACCCGCATATTGGGAGTATCCAATACAAAATGCATTGCGTGCTTCGCATGCCAACCCCCCGGTAAAATCAACCACATGGCTTTAAACCGGGTACTTTTATGGTATTTTACGTTTTGATCGATTTTGAGGGAACGAAGAGAGCTATAACGTCACATAAAAAACCAAAATGTACAGAATAAAATCCTACATATACATTTGTAGAAAAACTCTAAAAAAAATCTTTCTCGTAGGAAAAATCTGAAAAATAGTTACTTCCAGTCAAAAATCGTACTTCAGTTGTTGGACTTTTTTGGCTAACGAACTCGTCCGAGCGTCGTAGACAACCAACATGTGCACCAAAGTTTAACCAAATCGGACTTAAAATGCGGCCGCTGGAGTGAGAACATATATATATATATACTAGTGGACCCGGCAATGCTTCGCTATTGCTATTGCTTGATTTACCTAACCTAAAATTATATTCAGTTTTTGATCCAAATCAGTTGTTGATCAAAATCAGCTGTTGATCAAAATCAGCTGTTTTAAGCTTTTCATACGAACAGTTGTTTTTTGTGCCCCTGATAAAATCAAAAGAAATCTTTCTTCTTCTTCCTTAAGATTGACCTTCCATAAGATTAACATTGAAACTTAAATTGAAACATGTTGCGTATCCCTGAGGACCGATGTAAATTATAGTGGGATTCTGCTCATCTACAGGATACCTCATCATACCTTTCTAACGGTATGTGCGAATTTCTCCTACGATGCACACAAGCTGAGAAAAAGGGACGACAAGTTTTGTGCTTGCCTATTAATATATATATATATATATATATATATGTGTGATTTTTAATGACGCGTTCTGGGTACCATGATCGGTGCTCATTTCATACTCCCGACCTTGGGTCTTACCATAAGGGCCACTGCAATAGCTCCTTTTTCCTATGGAAATTCGCTAATTATCGCAGGATTAGCCATAACCTCAAACCTTTCCTTGAAGTTACTTGAGAAATGAGGCGGCCTATATACAAATTTACAATTTTTCCATCAATTCACAAACTACATTAAAACAGACGACGAAGTATTATAGTGGGGACCTCCAAGTGAACGTTCAGTAAAATGGAGCTATTTCTTTTATTAATTAATTTTAGGAACATCTGTCAAGAGTCCCTTGTCAAGTGAAAACTTATTTTTTCGCATGTCTAATTACAGCTGATATAGTTTACTTGGTTTATTTCTTCTTCTCTTAAATATGGGCTACACAGCACTTATGAATGATATTATAAATAATTTTGTAAAAAATCGTATAATAACCATGTTTCTATAGTATGAGACCTAGTAGTGCATTCTTTGATAAAAATCGTTAGAGCCGTTTTCAAATCAGGTTACAAACAGGTACCTCGTTTAATAGTATAGGATTTTAGAACAAATCGATTTTTATCTTTCGCTGTGGTTACCGCTCATAATGTAAAACTTGCTATGACCTATTTAAATATACAAGGTTCAGAAATATATTTCTTTAAATATTGGAAAGTTATGTTGCTATTTAGACCTACGTATTACAAGAGTATATATTATGGAAACAGGTATATAACATTAATATCGCAAAACACTAATCCGTAAATAAAAATATTCGAACACGCAGCTGAACCACTGCCGTGAGTTGAGCAAGTTTCCAAAGTAAAGTTTATATGATTTAGGGTTTCAACCAAATATTTGGGAAATTTATATACTCATGAAGGGGCGGAATAGCTGCCATTGTGTAAAAAACATATAAGACTCACGCACTGCTCGCGAGTTTTCACCTCGATCTTGAGGCGTCAGATTGTGGGCTGATTCGCTTTGCTTCCCAGCCATCAGCCTAGGATCAGAAATTAAAATCACAACGTGGTTCGAACCGGGTACTTTGTATTTAAAGTTTTGATCGATATTGAGGGAACCAAACGGGAGTTATAAGGTAGTACGAAAAACAAAATGTGCAGAAAAGTATATAAAAATTATTACTTGGTCAAAAACGTGCTTCCGGTTGATGGGTTTTTTTTAGCTTACTAACTCCTCCGAGCGACTTTCGATTTGACCAATCAGACCAACTTGCACAACTTTGAACCAAATTTGGACCAATCAGACGTAAAATACGGTTGTTAGAGTGCGAACATATGTTTATAGACATTTTTGAATGGGGAGTTCTCCTGGTACCTGATGTCCGTTACTGCGGGCAGCGAATTCATCCAGACCAATTCACGTTTCTTCGACGGACGATCACAACACAACGCCGGCGGACTCTTTTTCCAGACTCCCGTAGTCCGATTGTCGGTCGGGCTGCGAATAGCGAGATCTTCCAGCACTAATTCATCTAAGCTCTTTTAAGTCAGCTCTTTACTTCTGAACTCGAGACGGACCTTCATCGTAGCTCCGGGGTCCCTCTGCCAGTGATGTTTAGATACGACTGATCGGTGTTCGACTGTCGGCCCAGTCTCGGGGAATGATTTTCTCACTGTTTCTTCTGTTCAGCCCGACTTCTTCACTCGTTTTTGGGATCGTGCCTTTATCGGAGCTCCGGGACCCCCAGTATGGCAGTGATGTTTTAGGCATTTCGTTAGTGGCTGGTCTCGGGTAGAGAATTCTTCATGCCGCCACCGCCATACCACTAAGCATGTTTTTCCGTAATGTTTCAGATTGACTCTTACAGTCATTAGGGATATCCCCTAGATGCTGTTACACCTCCCCTGTGAGCAGTTTGGGGAGAGGGGGATGGTTTAGTGGGTAGTGGGTCCGCGCGGTAGCGGATCGAGTCCCACAGTACCTTCTCTTGGCCGAGGGGTTTGCGTAAGAGCATTCCATCCTCTAAAAAAAAAGACAACCAAAACGTGTTCTGCTGACCATGATTGGTGCTCATTTACTTCTCCTGACCTTGCAGCAGAATCACTGCATAGCTCATTTTTCCTATGGAAATTCACCAAAAAAACAATTACTTATTTGTGCAAGCTAAGTTTTATACGAGTACCACCTATGTTACTAGTGTTTAAACTGCCTTCAAGATTTATTCCCTCTCCAACACTACCGCCATTGGTGTTTTCCAGTAAACGTGATCCCGACACTTATTATTAATCAACCGCTCGTTGTTGTTCAGATTTCGTTTGGTCGCATTACATTGTTACGATATAGAATATAATTAAATTCTACCTTTCTGTGCTCGTTCGTGACATACCGTACTTAAGTAAGGTTGCTGGTTGCCCTTGTTGTGGCGAGCACGCGAACACGTAAGAAAAAGTGCCTGTTTCAATTTGCTGTTTTATGGACTGTATTCACATTTGATGTTGCTGAGAATTGACCAACAATTGCTTCGGCTCTATTGAGTTAGAGTCTACGTACTAATAAACATTGCACTCTCTTGTTTAATGGTGGGATGAATTAGTTTTTTTAGTTTAAAAGGAATAAAATAAAATTATGTATAGTTAGTTGTATTTATTAACTTATTGTTGTTAAATATTAAGACTTAGAAATAATTTGCAAAATTCAGCCTTTCAACATTTCAGGCACACTAATCCAAAAATACAACTATTTAGGCCAACTATTAATTCGGGAAGCAGTTACTCTGTTTTCAATTCCTTAGCAGTAACCCCATACAGACGTGCCTATAAATGTTATATTCCGTGGATGTATTTTACAAAATAACATTTTTTTTACACATACTGAAAAACATATTGAATATGATTTTTGTATAAATTTACTTTTTTGTATACTTACAGCTCTCAGTCATTTATATATATATATTTTTTTTTGCTGGTGACGTACGTTTCGCCTTTTTTTATTCAGGCATTATCAAACCTATATTTCATTATTTTTTTACATTCGTTGATGCACGTCAAATTTATAAAATGAAAGACCTACACGAAAACATCCACAAACAACATGTAACACACAGCACAACAATTAATAGGGACATATCAATGTGATTTATAATTAATTGATTTATTTGCTGGTACGTCACGTGGTACATTATTTTCTGGTACGTTATATGCTGGTTATAAGTAAATGTACAGTACAAATAACCAGTTCAGTAAGGCAATCAGAAATAATGATTTTGGGTCCAGGTTTAGAGCTACATTGAGCCGGAAAGGTGTCATCATTTCTACTTTGTAACCAGTGAGACAGTTTTGCTCCAGGTACACTCAAACGGAAGGTCGACCACAAAAATATTTCCTAAAAGCGGACAAAGGGTCTAGGCCTTTTCTGATTAACAGCAGGACTCCTAACCCTACTTTACGCTTATAACTGGCTACCTGTTTCAGCTAGTGTCTAATTTCCCGAAAGAATAAATAGTTGAAGTGTATAGGCTAAGTAATTCAATAATTCAAGACTAAATATAGGATGTAAAAAATGTATCTTTTCTTTAAAATGTGTATAAAAAAATATATTGATCATAAAAGGTTGAATTTATACATAGTTTATAACTTCACAGCAAATATTATAAAGATTATTATAGCATACATTAGTTCTTTAGCTCATATTAAAAAAAAAAATCTACTTCTCAAGAAATTATAACGATTGACGTTATAAACATAACCCCAAACTATAAGCTTCACTGGGTTTGTTTAAGTATTACTGATGATGGGTGGAATCAGATGTTATATTATAGTGTTACTCACGTACGTATGAACTTATGCATGTACGGAAGTACACTCGCTTTAATAGGAGTTGATAATAATGCGTATTATTATATAGTTCTTTATTTTTATTATTAATGTTAATTATCTAAATCATCGGTATATTGGTACTTAACAATATATCCCTGGCAGACATTAATTTAATAAAACCTTATTGATAAGGATTGCATTTCAGTACTGTTACCAATACGCTGTTCTGTAAAACAGTATTGCAACCCTAATCAGACGTAAACTTACAGTCTCTAGTCACAGAATATTTCCATTTTGTAAACACAAATATATCTAATAGGCTAGAAAGCCCCCGTGAAAAATCACAGGCAGATTAATTAGATACACATCAGAAATACATAATTTTAAAAAAATTTAAAAACAACAGACTTTATCTAGGCCTACCTAAGTAAGGGGGGTTTTTAACTCGATAAATGTGTACAATTATAAGTATTACTAACTGTAAGCCTATTTGTTAAAATTTCCTATTTATGTACATTATTATATCATCAATAAAGATAACAATAATATGTTTTAATTAGTTGTTATTTCATATTGATGTATCAAATGATTTAGAAGTTATTAATATTAAAATAAAGAAACTAATAATCGATTATGTTTATATGTTATACGAGAATGTACGAATGTTCCGAAGGTAAACGAAAGAGCATATCTTTTTTAAATTTGAAAAAATATATATAAATTGATGATAAATTGATGGTTATTTTCATTTTATAACCTCAAAGCAAATCGTATAACATATTATAACCTACGTTAATAACTCGTATTTAAAAAAATCAACTTAACAAAACATTATATTATTGATTGAAGTTGTACACATAACCCCAAAGTATAATCTAGGATAGGTTCTGTTTAAGTAATACAGATGGTGGGAGAAATCAGCTGTTGTATTATATTGTTACTCACGAACGTACACTCGTTTTTATAGGAGTTGATATCGCACTAGTTATTATGTGAAATATATAATACAAAATTAAAATATAGAATATGAAGTGACAAGAGTAATTTTAATAAGCTTTATATAGGCCTCAGTAAAATAATCTAATAAAACTGTTAGGTGGCATCATTAGAATTTGCATTACAAAAGTAAGCCTACACCATTAAATTACATTCAGATGTTGGTCTTTGGACCCCCCCCCCCCCCCCCGCAAACCAGGAAACAAATGTCTATGTTCCTCTGAGAACCCGGACACGTTCTCCCCAAAAACAAAATTGCATTGATAAACATTCAAAATCTTTAAAAAAAAATTACTTCTTTAGAAATCTGTGTACAGTACTTTCAAGCGACTTTAAATGAGTTAGGTAGTGTGGGAATTAAAATTTTTGAAACATATCCTTGGATGAGAATATCTCTAGTTTGTTATAAATCTCCAGAAAATATAGTTTTTAGAGTACAAAATGTCTTGCGCAGTTTCTAAAATATTTGAATTGTTGTGTACCAACATGATAATTTAAAAGCTAATATAAAATCATAAATGTGTATGTTAAACAGAGGGCCTGCCCGATGTTTTTTAAAATAATTACAGTAGAATCCATGTTACCACTCAAGTCGGCAACATATATTGGACGTAATAAAAGCTCATGCTACGGTTACACACCCCAGAATGTCTACTTCTAGAAGACCAATGGAAAAAACGCAAAGATAAAATTAATGTAAAAGTTATAATGTAAATATTTTCTGAAGCGTAAATTTCTAAAAGCAATCTACAAAATAGAGCTTGTTGTTGTGCCTAATTATTGTTTTTTGATAGAGACAAAATTAAGTTTCCTCGCTAATTTTGAAATACTGCTTCCATTATTGATGTAATCAAGATATTGCAAAAAAACTCCTTTAAAACTAATTTAAAATGAATTGATCAAACTCTACTCGCAAAGTGTACACAGACTCGATATTATATTTAAATAACTTTTCTTTCCAGTTTATACCCTCTAGACAAACAACATTTGTTTCATTTTATTTTACAAGGAAATTGTTTATTAAACTCATTGGTTGATTTGAGTATACAATATAGTTAGTGCAAATAAAATAGTATATTTCACAACTAGTGGGAAAAGTGTGATTTTTCAAAACGAGTATATGCCCAGTCATTCTGTGCAAAAATTAGCCCTGACCTGAGAAAAAATCGGGCCTAGAGAAAAATTGTTTTTAGCACTTCTTGACAGTGAAAATAACATAAAAAAAACTTTGCATACATAGGCGTCCAATTAATTAATTTATTATATTCACATGCAAAGGTGTACTTTTTTCTATTTTTGAAAATTAATAGAAAAGTAGGTCTTTTTCAGCAAAAATGCAGGAGACCAAAATTTTAGCTTATACGATTTTGAACAAATTGCTTTTTTTATTATCTCCATAGAACTTACGGATCACAATTTTTTTTCATGACGATCTTTTTATTAATCCATTTTTATTGATGGAAATATATTAAAACAGCTGTTTGCACCAATATTTCCACTAACAGCAAATATGTCAATTTCTAACTTTTAGGTTAGGTTTTTATTAAATTGTAGACCTGAGCCTTGCCGGTACTTTTAACCTTTACTATAACTGCTGTTATAAAATATACGAAATAATTTGATTTGAACATTTAACATTATTTACCATCTTAGCTTTGGGGTTATTATTAATAATATTATAAAGAGATAAAATTTGATTGTTTATATGTAGGGGGATAACCTCTGGAACCACTGAACCGATTCAAAAAATAGTTTTACTAATAAAAAGTTACACTATCTTTGAGTAACATAGGTTAGAATAAATTTTGATTTAAGGGTTAAAACAACCAATAGAACAACAAATATTAATTGTTATACTTTCCTTAAAGCTAGAGAGCTAAAAGATATATAGAAAATGTAAAGTAGATTTGCATTTTGTCGTGTGCTGCTACGGGATGAAAATGTGATAACAACCCCTAATACATTAAAAATGAATTATTATTTTTTCGTTAAAGTTATTAAACTGAAAATTTTTACATTTACTTCTTACAACATGCATATAAAAGGTATCATAGATTGACATTTTGTCGGGTGCTGCCAAGGTTTACCCCTAATGTTGATTGTTATACTTTCCTTAAATCTAGAGAATAAATCCTTAATAAATTAAGGAAATTAAAAATAAGAAACCACTATGTTACATCCCAATTAAAAATAAATAAGACAGTTTAGAATTTAATAGAAGATCCTATTTATATAAAAAACCTGTTTGCATTTACTTCGACGGGAGTCACCGCGGGTGTTGGTGAGCGAAGCGAGCAGGTGTGGAGCCCTCTAGTATATATTATATAAAGAAACTTTAAGAGTGATAATATCAAATATTAATTTTGTTAATCTAGAAATACGACAGTATGTTGTGATATACTTAAAATATTGGATTTTCAAATGCTTCGGACAGAATATATCCAAATATATATGAGCATGCATTTAAAAATGAAAATAAACACGTGTACTTATTAGTAGCTGAGGTGTTAACGAAGAGATTCATGTATATATATATATATATTGGTGGTTTACTCTCTGGGGAGCTCTAATAGGTGATATGAAAGGGTGCGCGCGCTCGGTATGCTTCGCAATTTGGTGCCGAAGCGTTTTCTATTGCAAATTTTCTCAACTTTTCTGTAGAATTTTTTGTTTTTTTATATAATGAAAAATAAAAATAATATTAACCAAAAACCGAATTTTCTAAAAAAAATTCAAGTTTTTTTGGACTTTTTCGACTTCTCCAGATGTGAATTTTTTTTTAACTGTTACCTTAAATATTACAAATCTACAGACTTTGCTCAGGCCCGATTTTTTCTCGGGTCTTTTCAGATGTAGCTCGGTCTTTTAATGACCGAGCTACATCTGAACATTTCCCCACGAGTTTTGAACACTATTTTTCACGACTACAGCGAAAAATATGATTATTTACATTCATTTTTCTTCTTACTGACTCAACAGGGTCTTCTTTCCCCGCTAATTTTTTCCAAGCCCGTTCCCTTGGCAGCGGTTTCGCTAGATAGTAGATATTGACAGCGGGAATCTCGTTAATCCATTCTTGCGCGTCTGTTTTAAACAGATTGGCATTATTTCAATATTGTATTGTTGTAATCAGCTGATTTATCCTCATTGGTGCGGATATGACGAACTTTACCTGGCAATATACGCAATAGAAGAGCAACTGATATTCCAGTAAAGTGAAAACTCATTATGAAGCGCCTTGTGGTTCAAATAAGATTCTCATGATCAGAGCAGATGATAGAGATCGCAATAAATATGTGGGTATTTAGTGTTAATGCAATCTATAAATGTATAATAATCGGTTTTGTCCTGACTATATGACTGACTGACATAAAACCAACGTAGGGCAAACACTACTTAAGATAAAAATAATTTCTATAATATAAATTAAAGGTATATTCTTATGGCGTCACAGACGTACAAAAAGAAAGAATTTTGCAAAAATGTTAAAGTGTAAAATAGCGAAAACACAGATTTTCACTGCCAACCCTATAGCAGATAAAACAGCGGTTAGGATCAAAAGCAACACGTATTTGTTTACATAGCAACCAACTTGGCAGATTTAGAACCAGTTTATTAGTATTCTCAACCAACAGCTTTTTTTAGGTTACATTGACAAACTAAAAGCAAACACACAAAAAAATCTACGAAAACGCTGACTGTATTATAATTCAAT
>JAGFPH010006872.1:40772-54509 GCA_018207615.1 Philaenus spumarius
TATATATTTTAAACATTTATGCTGAGTCTCAGCTTGTTATCTTGAAATTACCCGATCTAGAGCCACTTGACTTATTAATGGGTTTCTCGATTTTAGGAGTACCGGACCCACCAATTCATTTTAAACAGCTCCAGTTTAGAAAATTTTCAAAATATCAACCTGAAAGTTTTTTTACAAGTTAAATATATAGATTCAAACAAGATCAAGGAGTATAAACCTTTTTTATTATTTACTTTTCAAAGCACAAGTAACTTAAAAAAGTATAATTTTAGACCTTTTTAGATTTTTCATCAAAACGCTTGAGTTAATCGGCTGCAGATTAGTCAATTTTTTAAATATAGTTTTTAAAATAAGTGTAGCAAAAACAATTGTGTTTTTAACTTCTGTACCAATTTGTAAATCGATATGTTCAAAAATGTCGAAAATGGAGTCGTTGAATCCAAAAGTGTTGTAGTTAAAACGAGATAGGTAAAACAGAAGACCATTTTCAAGCGCATCGTTTTTAAAAATAACATCAAAAAAATCGTTCATACTTACTAAGAATATTTATACTGGTGTACTCAACTTGTAAAACAAATTTGATGTTGATATTCCACAAATTGACGAAACTGGAATAGATTGAAATTAGTTCGTGAGTCCGGTACTAGTAAAATCGATAATCGAAATCTACTCCTAGATCGGGTAATTTACAAGATAACAAGCTGAGACTCAGCAAAAATGTTTAAAATATATATTTTAACTCCTATGTCAAGTTTAAATTCGATATATTAAAATTCGGCCAATTTAGAATGGCCCAACGCTTCATATATGAAGAGATTTCAACTGTGATTTCCCCTGCTGCAAAATACATACCTGCGTTATCGAATTTTTTCCAGACAAACCATTGCTCGGAGGAAATAAATACATATGACCATTTTTATTGAAAAATACCTCCCCTACACGGTGGTATTTTTTATTTTTCTCTATCTTCATCCCAGCTCGAAATATTAAGGATAATCGGAAAAAAATTATAATCTATTCTTCTTTTTCGACTTTGGGAAATGGATAGACTGGTAAACTTTTTTTATGTTAATCTACATACTTTAATGTACTTATAAAAAAAAATTCAGCCGTATTGCAAATTACTGGTAGTTATAACCTATACCAACTGGGCTATACAATAAAGCTACAATAGCTACCTATACAATAAAAACAAAATGCACTAAATTCCTACAAACAATAAATCTAAAATGATTTAATATTATTCTTAATTAATATGAAAAACCTTTCCAATTCGATTACTTAAGTCAAAGGGATGGCATGGGATAAATAGCGAAAAATTACCACGTCCACTAGTGTAGGGTGCCCCATAAGTAAACAGCCAAACTCGGGAAATGGTTCTATGGGTCAAAATAAAGAGGAAATCAAGAATAAAATGTTCCTAGAAACGCTTCTTTTCCAGATATCCGCCACTTTGTATTTTTAAGAAATCTATATAGCCTAGGCTATATATAAAAGCGAAATACCACTCACTCACTCACTCACTCATTGACTCACTCATCACGATTTCTCAAAAACTACCGAACGGATTGAAATTTGGTGTGTAGCTTCCTCTAGGGCCACAGGTGCTCACTAAGAAAGGGTTTTAAATAAACGGTATCAGGAAACTGACACATACTTTCTCCCTCATTATAGAAACTTAATATAAAAATACTATTACCAATTTATTGTGATTCTTTTATTTTTACAGTCATTTTCCCATAAAAATCCATAAAATAATGGAAAAATCAACTTTTCTCAAAAACGGCTCGAACGATTTTGATTAAAATTTTACAGTTTATAGTACTTTAGGTCCCTAATAAACTATAAAATTTTAATCAAAATCGTTAGAGCCGTTTTTGAGAAAAGTTAATTTTTCCGTTATTTTATGGGTTTTTATGGGAAAATTACCCTTAAAAATAAAAAATTCACAAAAATGAAAAAAACGCCTGGAGATACCGTGGATTAGTATCTCCATACCAAATTTCATCAAAATCGAACGACTGGTTTAGGCTCTAGGTCTGATAACATCCACACAGACACACAGACACACAGACACACAGACACACAGACACACACACAGACATCACTCCGAAAACCACTTTTTTAGGTTCAGGGGGACCCAAAACGGATATTTCCACCAAAAACTCAAACTCGAAAATTTTGACGAATACAATACTTTCTCCATATACTATGGTATAGGGGGAGAAAGTAAAAATCGAAATTTTAGGGGGGGTTTGGGGGATCAAAGTTATAAGGCCTAAATCACGATTTCTTCAAAACTACCGAACGGATTGGAATGAAATTTGGTATTTAGCTTCCACTAGGGCCATAAGTGTTCATTAAAAAAGGGGTTTTAAAAAATTGGAAATTTTAGGAGGGTTTGGGGGGTCAAAGTAACTAAATCACGATTTCTCCAAAATTACCAAACATATCGGAATGAAATTTGGTATCTAGCTTCCTCTAGGGCCACAGGTGCTCACTAAGAAAGGGTTTAAAAAAAAATTCGAAATTTTAGGGGGGTTTGGAGGATCAAAGTTATAAGGCCTAAATCACGATTTCTTCAAAACTACCGAACGGATTGGAATTAAATTTGGTATTTAGCTTCCAATAGGGCCATAAGTGTTCATTAAAAAAGGGGTTTTAAAAAATTGGAAATTTTAGGGGGGTTTGGGGGGTCGAAATAACTAAATCACGATTTCTCCAAAATTACCAAACAGATTGGAATGAAATTTGGTATCTAGCTTCCTCTAGGGCCATAGACGCTCGCTAAGAAAGGGTTTCAAAAAATTCGAAATTTTAGGGGGAGTTTGGGGGGATCAAACTTATTAAATCACGATTTCTTCAAAAGTACCGAACGGATTGGAATGAAATTTGGTATGTAGCTTCCTCTAGGGCCACAGGCGCTCGCTAAGAAAGGGTTTCAAAAAATTCGAAATTGTAGGGGGGGTTTGGGGGATCAAAGTTATTAAATCACGATTTTTTCAAAACTACCGAACGGATTGGAATGGAATTTGGTATGTAGCTTCCTCTAAATGACTGAAAATACCAACCACCACGGGCAACGCCGTACGGGTCTAATAGTTAATTTATATCTAGAGAACGGTTTTACTGGTTGAGTTATTGATTAGTTATTAGTTACTGATTGAAGGATAATAGTTAAGTTATGTCTAATAATTAGTTTGTTCAACCCGGCATCCTATACCAACACAGTAAACACAAAAATATTGTATGTACATTTGCTGTCATTATCTTTAACTTAGCTATTATCATTCATCCGATTGTTTTGACAGTTATACCATCCGATAGTGAATCAAAAGGGCTACAAAAGGGTTCCTTGGCATTTTTTTTTTTTAACGTACGGTTTTTGAGTAATTTAGGTTTGAAATTTTCAAACAGCCGCCATTGAAAAAAAAAACGCACCATCGGATAGAATCGATTATTTTTCTCGAGGCAGATCATTGTTAGATTAAACTTCATGCCAAGTTTGAACTTAATCAGTCAAACCGTTCTCTAGATATGAGTTATTTTGTAAAAAAAATGGCGGATATCTGGAAAACAAAGAGATTTTGGGCCTATGTTTGAAGAAACTTTTTTTGTTTATTTTTATTAGTAGAACACGTCCCGACAGTTTCTTCCTGAATGACTCTGTGTATACAAATTTTAACGGCACCCCAAAACGTGTTCTGTTGACCATGATCGGTGCTCATTACTATTCCCGACCGCAAGGGTCAATAACAGCTCATCTTTGCTAATAAGGCTTCCCCCTCGTATGTTTCTGTACAACGCGAAAGATGTCATAATCGATTACCATCATATCAAGTTACCATAACCTTTCTCAGCTAATTGACAACTCCAGAATGACAAACGTAAGGTCTCACGTAGCCGCCAACTAGAGCGTCCGTCACGCCTTCTACCTCTGCCCAATCCTTGCATTACCGGCTTTTTATTACCGGCTTTCTACCAATTACACGATCCGGTCGGGACTGGAACGTTTGTTTTTATCGTCGAATTAACCAACAGTATCGCGGATTGTGTTTGTTCTTTGTGTAAAGCGCATTTTGTTGCAGAGTTTTCAAATCTTCGATTTCGACTAATTTCAACGCTTTCAATGTAATACACGTTTATAGAAAACCAGAGGAAACCATCGGAACCTTCTATACACATAATCATGTTATGTTTTCTTTATAATAAAGGTGTAGGATTAATAATGACCAAAAAGCTAAGACGGTAAATAATGTTAAATGTTCAAATCAAATTGTTTCGGGTATTTTGTAACAGTAGTTATAATAAAGGTTAAAAGAAACAGCAAGTCTCAGGTGTACACTTTAGTAAAAACCTAAAAGTTAGAAATACAAACAATTGCTTCAAAGTTTTAAATCAGCTGTTAATGGAAATATTAGAGCAATCGGCAGTTTTATCTGTTATTTTATTCAATTGGTCGCTATGGTAATGAATGTAAATACAATGTGTGCTGGTTCATCAGTGTAGCCCTAACCTAAGATTTTTTACGACTAAATTTACAAATACTGAAATAAAAAATGTTTTTATAAAAAAGAATTATAGCCTATGTTACTCAGGGATAGTGTAGCTTTTTATTAGTAAAACTATTTCTTCAATAGGTTCAGTAGTTCCAGAAATTACCCCCTGCATACAAACAAACAAATTTTACCTCTTTATAATACACTAGGGGAGACCCTTGCGTGCTGCGCACGCCAACCCCCAATGGAACCTTCTAAAAACATTAGTTATGTTTTATTTATAATAAAGGTGTAGGATTAATAATAACTTGAAAACTAAGAAGGTAAATAAAGTTAAATGTTGACATTAAATAATTTCTTATATTTTATAACAGCAGTTATAATACAGGTTAAAAGAAACAGCAAGGCTACACTTTAAAACTCTAACCTAAAAGCTGGAAATACAAAAATAATTGCTTCAAATTTTAAATCAGCTGTTAATGGAAATATTGGAGCAAACTACTATATTATCTGTTATTTTATTCAATTGGTTGCTATGGTAATAAATGTAAATACATGTGTTGGTTTATCAATCTAGGCCTAACCTAAGAACTTTTTCCGACAAAATTTACAAATATTGAAATAAAAAAAGGTTTTTATCGAAATGAATTATAGCCTACGTTACTCAGGGATAGTGTAGCTTTTTATTAGTAAAACTATGCCAGAGATTATATTAGTATAGATTATTATAGATAAAGGTAATATGCGATTTCCAGTTTACGTTTTCATCGATTACCGCTGCCAGAAATTTTGAATACATACAATAATTTTAGGTTGGGCCTAGACTTAAAATTACTTTCTAGGCCTAACCTAAAATTATTGTACGTATGTTGCCGTTAAGGCAGGTCAAATAAATAAAAAATATACACGTATATTAATTATAAATTAAATAATTTTAGGTTAGGCCTAGACTGATGACATTTTATGATTATGGAATGCGTTTCAGCGCTTGACGATAATATCCGAACTACGCCGGACGGAACCGATCGTCGTTGCCGTAGCAACCAATTTGATAACGCTTTTTCGTTACTCGTACTTGATATTGTCATTGCCATAGCGACCAATTAACAACACTTTTTCGTTACGCTTTTTACATTTTCTACTTGTTAACGCCAACATTTTACCAAATTTGTTCATCGATTTTATCACACTGTTTTCCGACGCAACATGGCGAGGTGTCGTCGTTAATTAAACAGTAAGATAACGCCGGGGCTGGGGTCACCGAAGATAAACTCTTGTCTTGCAGCTGCATAGCGTCATCAGAGCAATCTGCCGGACGTTTTAAACACTGTCCAATTATTTCATAAGAACGGTCGTTGCACATCTGACCGGCTTAATTAGTTCTGTTTAATGTAACTCGCTTGATCCAAAGTCGGACCGAGTTGATGGCTGGGACGAAATCGAAATGGTCGGGTTAATCTTTTGGACTATAGTTCGTTTAAAACGCGGGGTATGGCCTCAGGAAATGCGTCCCGGACCAGATCACTTGTACTTTTTGTTTTTTAAGCAGATTTTTTATCCGAAAGTAAACAATTTAGCGATTTTTCGTACTAAAATTATACTTTTTTGTTTTTTTTTATAAAAAATATATTAGATTATTGTGCACATTTTGTTTTTTTTTACACGCTGGTTCATCTAAAATCGATCAAAACGTAAAATACCTTAAAAAGCGAAAATGACCGCTGCTAGCGAAGCGAGCAATACATAATCCGACGGAGCAAGGTCAGAGGTGAAAACACTAAATTCTACTATTCGGCGTATTCATGGGTAGACCGATTTTCCAACTAGTTGGAAACATATGAACTTAATTTTGGAAATTCGCTCAACTCACGCCAGCGGTTCAGCAGCGTGATCAAATTATTAGCGAATTTCCATAGGAAAAATGAGCTACTGCAGTGGCCCTTATGGTAAGACCCAAGGTCGGGAGTAGCACGTGAGCACCGATCATGGCCCCCAGAACACGTTTTGGGGTGTCATTAAAAATCACATATGTATAGAATAATAAACGGTATCAGTTAAGTAGTCAAAATAATATTGTTTTTAATCATTTTATTTCCTACTTTTTAGAATAAAACAAAAAAATAATATTCTACCTACGTCAATCGTATAAAAAAAATATTGTCCCAGGCGGGATTCGATCACGCGACCTTTGAATTACTGGCCGTGCTCGCTACCGTAGTGCTACCCCGTGCGGCCGCTGCTACGGTGCTAGATTGACAACACAAACTTGTTTATTTTTAAACATTTCCCCATAATTATAAAACGCCGAAGTTTTGATAAAAGCGGGTGGTGTCATTTTGTTTGGCATCTTAAGCACTATAAATAGGCCTACTGAAAATTTGATCAAAATCGTTAGAGCCGTTTTTGAGAAATTTGCATTTTTGTCGTTTTTTATGGGTTTTTAGGGGTAAATTACCCTTAAAAATTAAAAATTCAAAAAATGAAAAAACGCATGGAGATTTTAGGGTTTAGTACCTACATACCAAATTTCATGAAAATCGGACCAATAGTGTCCTCTCTGGTTGTGTAATACATACAGACAGACTGAACAGACACCACTCTAAAAACACTTTTTTGGGTTCAGGGAACACCAAAACAAAAAATTCCACTAAAAATATTTTTGGGTTCAGGGAGCACCAACACAGATAATTGCACTAAACAATTTTTTGGGGTTCTGGGAGCACCAAAACAGATAATTCAACTGAAAATTCAAATTCGAACATTTTTACGAAAACAATACTTTCTCCATATACTACGTATAGGGTGGAGAAAGTAAAAATGAATTATTGTTCCTTTGTAAGCCCATCACTTGAGAACGGCTGGACCAAATTGGCTATTTTTTGTTTTAACATGTTCGCAATAGTCCGAACTAGGTTTTTATATAAAGAAAAATTTGAAAAGTTTCCCGAAAAAGTTTCAAATTTGGAAAAAACTAAACAGCCTCTTTTGTATGGACTCAAGACCATAGCGCACAAAAACAGCTGTTCGTATAAAAAGCTTAGCAACACGTCATGTTTGGTTACCATAGCAACTTTACTCAGCATTTTATAATCAGTTTATTATTCTTCAAAACCAACAGTTTTTTTTAGGTTAGATTGACCAATTTAGAGCAAACAAAATTCAACTAATGCTCACTATATTTTAATTTAATTCAAACAATGGTTGTTACATATTATATATAAAACAGCTGATTTGAATAAAAAACTGAACATATTTTTAGTTTAGGCCTACAATGAACCAAAACACGTTTATTTGCAACCAATTGGGCTAATTCAAAATCAGTTTTTTGCAATTCTTCGCAAATAAATTTTTTTTTTTTTTTTTTTTATTTGGTAAAAGCAAACAAAATGTTTACTGTATTATCTATAGGCCTAAAGGTTTACAAAATCTAAATCTGTGTAGTATATTCTCAAGTGGTATAAAAACCATTTTACAATTCGATTACTTAAGTCAATGTAATGAATAACTACCCTTTAAATTAAATCAAGCAATAGCGAAACATTGCTGAGTCCACTAGTATATATATAAATATATGTATATATGTGTTCGCACTCTAGCGGCCGCATTTTAAGTCCGATTTAGTTGAAATTTGGTATACATGTTAGTTGTCAACGACGCTCGGACGAGTTCGTTAGCCAAAAAAAAATGCAACAATCGGAAGCACGTTTTTGACCGGAAGTAACTATTTTTTTAGATTTTTCCTACGAGAATGAAATAGTTCTTGAGTTTTTTTCTCAAATATAAATGTAGGATGTTATTCTGTACATTTTGTTTTTTTACGAGACCTTATGGCTCGCTTTTTTCCTCCAAAATCGATCGAAACGTAGAATACCCGGTTCAAAGCCATGTTGTGGATTCTACCGTGGGGTTGGCGTGCGAAGCACGCAATGCATTGTCTATTGAAGGGACTCCCAACACGGGGGTTGGCGTGCGAAGCACGCAATGCTTTGTGTATTGAAGACACTCCCAATATGCGGAATAGCGTGCGAACCATTTTGCACCTATTCAGCACCGTCGTGAATTGCCCTATTTTCCAAATTGTTGGTTGAAACCCTAAAACATAGGCCTATAAACTTAATTTTGGAAATTTGCTCAACTCACATCAGCGGTTCAGCTGCGTGGTCGAATTATTTAATCACGAATCAACTCCCGAACGAACAATTATGAATCCCACTGTATAAATTCGGTGTGCAATATAAAGTTTTACGTTTTGAAACTTTAATGTTTTAATAATGTCTTTGCCTTTTAAATTAAACGCATTGAATATTTAAATTGTAATTATAAACAACAGAGATTATCCACACCTCACCTCAGCGTTTGCAAATTAACTTATCTTTTCTATTTTTTCCCTTCTGCAAAAATTTGCATATAATTGCAGGTACTTCACGCCTTGTTTCCTATTTAGTTCCTCTCTTGCTAGCAGTAATTATCATAAACACCATATATTACTTGTCTTGTTATGTCTTTGTTTTTAATGAATTTTCTGAATTAACAGTCCACGATCAGTAGGTTTAAATCTAAAGTCACGGTGCTTTTGCTCAGATTTTCACTATTTAAAAATAATGTTATCTAACCTAATATTATAAAAACGTAAAATTCGTTTGTAAGTAGGGGGTAATCTGTGGAACTGCTGAACCGATTGAAAAAAACAGTTGTACTAATAAAAAGCTACTTTATTTCCGAGTAGCCTACACATAGGCTAAAATTCATTTTCACAAAAACATTTTTCACTTCAAAATTTGTGAATTTAGTCGGAAAAGATTCTTAGGTTAGGTCTAAACTGATGAACCAACACATGTATTTACATTTATTACCTTTATCTATAATATTACCCACGATAATTTTAGGTTAGGCCTAGACTGATTACATTAGGATTTGAAGAAAAGGCGTGATGAACTTCATTCCTGACGGGGGGTCCCACGTTCGCACACACATTTCTTTTAATTGTATTTTACGTTTTGATCGATTTTGGAGAAACCAGATGAGCTATAAGGTTGCGTGAAATACAAAACGTGCAGGATAAACTCCTACGTAAATTTTTTGTAGAAAATCCCGAAAATGTCATTCTAGTAAGAAAAATGTCAAACAAAATTTACTTCCGTTCAAAAAACATGCTTCTTGGATTTGTTTGTCCGAACGGCCTAGAAAACTATCGCATGTACCAAATCGGTCGTTAGAGTGCGAATGACACTCCGATACGTGTTCTAGGGACTATGATCGGTGCTCAATGACCTACTCCCGACATTAGGTCTCACCATGAGGGTCACTGCAATAGTTCATCTTTCCTAAGGGAATTCGCTAATAAGAAAACCGTAAGTGCCTTTTTTTGCGTCTCTGGGCTTAAATTAGAAGTCCAGAATTGGGAATTGATCGATTTTGAGGGCTTTAAAGTCGTGTAGAAAAACAAAATTTGCAGAATAATTTTCTATATTTCTTTCTCTAGATAAACCCCATTTAATTTCAATCATTTAATTCTAGTACAAAAATCCATTAAAAAATGTACTTCCGAATGTTGGATTTTTTTATAACGAACTCGTCCGAGCGACTTAGAAAACCAAAGTGTGTACCTAATTTGGACCAAATCAGACGTAAAATGCGGCGGTTAGAGTGCGAACACACATATACATCTACTTATATAAAGCTAGACGGTAACACTGATTCATTGACATTAATTATTAGGCACTTCCGTAATCGGACCCCCCTCAACCTTATACTTGAATTAAAGCTCTCGACGAGAAACTTTTGGGAAAATTGCCAGAAGTTAACATTTTTTAATTTTGCAAGCAGCTTTTGGGCGGGAAAGATTTTTTAGATTTTTTAATTTTTTTACTTTGAGCGCGTTTTTTAAGAAAACGGTAAGAGATAGCAAACATTGTTAAATACAAAAGTTGTAGAAAATTTAATTTCAGACTAACGATTTTTCATCAGATTTAAGATCCAATCATCCATTTAGCCACTATTCATCCGAGAAGGGAAGCTCCGCCCAACGTTTTTAAAGCTGGCCGGTTTCACTGATTCACTGACATTAATTATTAGACACTTCCCGTAATCGTACCCCCCTCGACCTCATACTTGGATTAAAGCTCTCGACGAGAAACTTTTGGGAAAATTGCCAGAATTTAACATTTTTTAATTTTGGAAGCACCTTTTGGGTGGGAAAGATTTTTTCGATTTTTTCAATTTCTTCAATTTCTCACTTTGAGCGCATTTAGTAAGAAAACGGTAAGAGATAGCAAAAAATGTTAAATACAAAAGTTGTAGAAAATTAAATTTCAAAGAAGATATTTTCCGTCAGATTCAAGATCCAATCATCCCTTTAGCCGCTATTAACCTAAGAAGGAGCTCCGCCAAACAATCCTTCAAATTTCTCATGTTAATCTTATGGAGATAATGTTTAATGAGTTTGAGTCAGCCAAATAAAACAGCTGATTTGTGCTCGGTCACCTATGTACAAACGAGCCAAAGATTAACAAGATTCTTTAGCGAATTTTCCAACTGCGAGCGAAGCGAAGCAGCCATCTGAGGCCGAAGGCCGAGGCGGGGTTGGGACGCGAAGCGTCCAGGAGCAGAGCCCCTAGTCTTTATATACAAGTATAATTCTTCTGTACGTGTGTAAGCCTATGTCACTGAACTTCTATTAAACGGCTGGACTATTTATTATGAAATTTTGTTTGTGTTTGAGGGGTCCCCGGATGTTTTAGATTCACAATTGGGAGTTGTTAAAATGGTGTTGCTACCACTATATAATAAATATAAATTAAACTAACTTCCTACACGCTATAAAGCTAAAATTATGTAATATTATTTTTAAGGGATAAACAAAACTATTTGCAATTTTATTACTCAAGTCAAAGGGATGTAATGGAATAACTACCTTTAAAATTAAATAAAAATTAACTTACTTTTTCTATATTCTCAAAAACTTCCCAACTAATTTCACTAAAATTTCGCAATTTACACGCACCAGTACCAGGACTTTTTAGAGAATATGGTCACTAGAAAGAAAAAGATTTAAATGAGGTAGCCACCCCTATACAATAAAAAAAATTTCACTAAATTCCTACAAACTAGAAATCTAAAATTACTTAATATTATTCTTAATTTGTATAAAACAACATTTGCAATTCGATTACTCAAGTCAGAGGGATGAAATGGATTAACCACCTTGAAAATTAAATCAAGCAATAGCGAAGCATTGCCAGGTCCACTAGTAACGACACAACAAAACGTGTTCTGAAGACCAATATCGGTGCTCATTGACTACTCCCTGCCTTAGGCCCTGTTTATGCACTAGCGGTCGACCGCAGCGGCACGACGCGCTACTTTTAAAAGTGCATTGAGTTAAATGGGCACGTTTATGCAACAAGAAGCGGAGCGGCGAGCCGCAGCGGTTCACAGAAACAGAGCGGTGCACTAACAAACCGCAGTTTTTTGCGGTTTCAAAATGTATTGGTTTAAATGGGAGCGTTTATGCACAGCGGCTCACCGCTCCCGCCATGTCAGTGCTGCCAACCTACCCGGTGTTTGATTACATTTTTTATAACACTTTTTCAGACTGACAGGACTGGAGAACAGTTGGCAGCACTGGCTCCCCCACCACAGTGTTTAAAAAACGAGCGGGTAGCCGCCGCGGTCAACCGCTTGTCAAAATTGCCAGTGCATAAACGAGGCCTTAGGTCTCACCAATAATTGTTAAGCTTCCGTACATTTACCGCTAACTATTACAAAACTAAGGACAAAAATTAAGGATAAAAATTCCCTTCATCGTTAAGCTTGCATATGCTTTTAAAATTTAAATACTTGCGTACACGCGTTTTTAACGTTCTAAAATCAAGAGCATAATAATTTATACTAATATTATAAAGAGGTAAAAACTGTTTGTTTTTAAGCATGGGGTAATCTCTGGAACTACTGAACCGACTGAAAAAATAGTTTTACTAATAAAAAGCTACACTATCCCCGAGTAGCATAGGCTATAATTCATTTTGATTAAAACATTTTTTATTTCAATATTTGTAAATTTAGTCGGAAAAAACTCGAAGGTTAGGCCTAGACTGATGAACCAACAAATGCATTTACCTTCATTACCATACCAACCAATTGAATAAAATAACAAATAAAACAGCTGTTTGCCCTAATATTTTCATTAAAAGCTGATTTGAAACTTTGAAACAATTATTTGTATTTCTAACTTTAAGGTTAGGTTTTTATTAAAGTGTGGACCTGAGCCTTGCTGGTGCTTTTAGCCTTTATTCTAACTTGTGTTATAAAATATACGAAATAATTTTATTTGAACATTCAACATTATTTACCATCTTGGCTTTGGGGTTATTATTAATCCTACACCTTTATTATGTGCATAGAAGGTAGTTGGCGTGCGGAGCACGCAGGGGTTTCCCCCTAGTCACGTATATTTCGCATACTCTCAATAGATCACTCCGACCACACGGCTCGTCTCCGCGAAGTACTCGCACGACGAACGGACAAAGTAGCATAATTAAAGCAATACGAGGCCGGGAGGGATGTGCTCCTCCTACGCGAGAGTGCAACGACCTCGCGATGACGTCACCGGTTGTGAATGCGCGTGCTCTACCGGCCTCGAGTGGGAAAGTTGGTAGTAGTGGTCGCTCCGGGGCTGCAATGCAACGCTCTTATTAAATAAAAAGTTACGTTTTTTAGTGACCGAGTCTGTGTAGGTTCGTTCTATTTACATCAAAGACGTGTTGGCGTCGAGAAGGAATAATGTGTGACATATCACGCTCCTAACCTATAAATGATTACCGTTTGCATATCCTGGTAATTCTAGTCAAGCGTGTCTGTGGTCTATAATGATACACTTTCGGTCGATGTCACGGGCGTAATAACCGGGGGGGGGGGGGGATGCATCCCCCCATATCTGAGCTATGGCCCCCCCTCAATATCTGAGATGTAAAAGCAGAATTTCGTAAATGAAAGGAAGTATAAAATACTCAGGGCCGGTTCTAGACATTTTGGAACGAAGTTCCTTAACGATGATTGCGGCAAGAGTTAACAAATAGAAAATGTAACGCGTAACGAAAAAAACGTTATCAAATTGGTTGCTATGTCAATGACAAATAAGAGTAACGAAAAAGCGTTATCAAATTGGTTGCTATGGCTACGAATTAAAATACAATCAAGAAACCTGAGTTCTGGTTCATCAATTTAAATTAAGAGACGA
>JAGFPH010006873.1:5817-29837 GCA_018207615.1 Philaenus spumarius
CTTTCGACATACTTCAAAATACAAGAGAGAATAAATTCACAAACCCAAGAGGCATGGCCCTCATGCCACATAAACATGTTGCTTTCTACAGTAACAAGGTTGTCAATACAAAAATTATAAGTCCAGAGTTGATGGCAGTAGTAAGAGTTTGTGCATGTCAGAAAAGGATATGGTATATTTTTTTTCAAATTAAAGCCAATTACAACTTTAGAAGGGTCACCTTTAGCCTCTTCAACGTCTTTGGCCTTTTCAGAGCGAACAGCAAATCAATAAAAACAATGATTGTCCAACGTCCGTCACCAAAACAATAGCTTTGTTTGGAAGACAAGAGGTGTAAGTGAACTAACATCCGTTAGCCAATAAGATAGTTACATGTTTTGCTAAGTAGTACATTTTCTAAGTAGAAAAAGATTCGAAACAATCTACTAAGCTTTTCTCTTGAACTACGTAGAACTATTGGAATATGATCTGTTGAAATAAATTTAAAATGGTTATTAAAATGTTTTTCAGACATGCCAGCTACACAAATTAAGATTTGGACATTAAAGTGATACACAAAATAAATAAATATAAAATGTAAATATAAATAAATTTACCTTCATTTAATATTACCTTGCCTTTCACCCCATAACCAATCTTTTCTATTATTTAATGTTTTAATATAGTGCATTTGAATTAAATAGTAAAACGTAAATTTCAGAATATTTAAAAACTATAACCGTTAATTTTAACGCCTTTGCACACGAACCTGTCAACTGCATATTATAGTTCTGCCAATTTTATTTACGTTTAGAGGTATGTTTATTAATTATTTTATTTATAAATTCTATTCCTCAAGTTCCTGTACACGTAGAGGATTTGCGTTTATATAATGACCTAAAACACATTTTAGAGAAGAAAAGTTTGATTGTAACACATAAGGACTTGGTTAAATGTTTTAATTTAATAATTAATTTAAACTTACTTCTTGTATCGTAAAACTCAATCCTCTACGAAAACACCTCTATTTTCAAAGTTCCTAAGTGGCTGGCGTGAGTTGAGCGAATTGACAAAATTTATTAGCGAATTTCCATAGGTAAGACCCAGGGTCGGGAGTTACAAATGAGCACCGATCATGGTCCCCAGAACACGTTTTGGGGGTGTCATTAAAAATCATATATATGTGTTCACACTGTAGCGGCCGCATTTTAGGTCCGATTTGGTTCAAATTTAGTACACATGTTGGTCGTCTACGTCGCTCGGACGAGTTCGTTAACCAAAAAAATAGAACAATCGGAAGCACGTTTTTGACCGGAAGTAACTATTTTTGAGATTTTCCTACGAGAATGAATTTGTTTTTGAATTTTTTCTACAAATATAAATATGTAGAATGCTATTCCGCACATTTTGTTTTACGAGACCTAATAGCTCGCTTGGTTCCCCCAAAATAAATCAAATCGTAAAGAAACATAGATGTACCCGGTTCAAAGCCATGTGGTGGATTATACAGTGGGGTTGGCGTGGGAAGCACGCAATGCATTGCGTATTGAAGATAATCCCAATATGGGGAATGGCGTGCGAAGCGCGCAATGATTTGTGTATTGAAGTTACTCCCAGTATGCGGAATGGCGTGCGAACACGCAATGCTTTGTTTATTGAAGATACTCCCAATATGCGGAATGGCGTGCGAACCATTTTGCAGCCATTCAGCACTGTCGTAAATAGACCTATTTCCCAAATTGTTGGTTGAAACCCTAAAACGTAGGCCTATAAACTTAATTTTGGAAATTCGCTCAAATACACGTCAGCGGATCAGTTGCGTGGTAGAATTATTGTATATGTTTTAGGGACCCAACCAACTATTTGGAAAATCAGCTGAATAGCTGCCTACGGGTGAGATATGTTTGCTCCTCCGCTTCCAGCGTCGGCTCACAGCTACTTCGTTCCGCTCGCAGCGGAAACACTAGCTTTGCTACTTTGATGCCTCGGATTAGGGACTGCTTCGCTTCGCTTGCAACTCACAAACTCTACCTCGCTACCTTGCGTCAGAAGCTGCTTGCACATGTTCGACGTGAGAAGGCTCGTTAAATTTAATATGTCGTTATTGCTAAAAATGTATTACACCATGATCCTTAAGTTGTACACATTTGCCGAGTTAAAAATGCACACAGCTTAGTTAGACTATGCGTGGATAAAGTGTGTTGTTTTAAAATGCAATATTGTTTAATATATGTTTTCTTACGTGTATCTAACCAAACAGAACTTGCATTTTTAAGGGGTTAACTAATTATTAGTATTATCACAATTACATTTATTATTTGTTAATTTACTTTTGTACGTATAATATCAATTTATAACTAATACTGCATAGCCTACGAGAAAATTAATTAGTCGAATTAACGGTTTTAAAAGTCCTGGTTTTCAGCCGGTCGCGTGGAAATAAACGTACCACCAATTAACTAAAGAAACATCTAATTACACAGTTCAATACCTATTCACCCTGGCCGTCGCTATCGGCGAAGTTACAAACGACAACTAACTAATGGCCGCCATTCATGTGTTTCTGTGGGATTCAATGGTCGAAGTCATTTAGTTTAATGAATCTCGGATAACGCGGGCACAATTTATTTTCTCGCTCTTTGAACGTCTGTTTGGTCCTGTGTGTTACATTTATCGACCGATGGCTGTTACAAAGTTAATAGATATTACAAAATCACAGCTTTGCGAATGGTATTGGGTATTTGTTTGCTAAAAACTTGTAATTAAATATTTTTTTCTTAATCGTACAGTGTAGATATTGAACGATTCTTAATAATGTTTCGTGTGTACCTTCCTGTGTTAGTAAATCTTTTAAGTTAGGGCAAAAGGGCTTAAGGCTCGGCTCCCTACATTCAAAACGGCGAAGTTGAGTACCAATTTCAATGTTAAATAACCAAAACATACCTTCACTCTTAAGCATATTTTTGTGTTGTTTTTGTCAAAAAACGAAAGCTGTTTTTTTTTCTTAATGTAAATAGATTGTGGGCGTTGTTGCTAAGGTTTTTTGCAATATCTCTTTTTGCAACTCAGTAAAAAATTAATAAAGTTTACTATGTTTTACTATTTATATCATACATTTATGAAAACAATAATATAGTTTTTGAAAATCTATTTATAATCAACATCCGCATATGACAGTACTTCAAAATGAAACCAATTTTTTAATTTTATTCCACGAATTACCAGAAAAAAATGACTTAACATTACAGGAGAAGCACTCAAAGTTTTGACAAACTCATGGCTTGCATTGCAGTATATATTATAATTTAAGAGAAGGGGCGAGATAGGCAATATGGTAGCACGTGACGCAAGTGCTGTTTTGTTCTCAGTTCTTATTGACAAACTGCATTTGCATGGTTATCACTTTACTAAAATCAACAATCCTCGCTCTCGTTAATTTCATAGATATTGTTGCCAAACAACTTCGACGTTTTTGCAACATTGTGTTGGGAAGATAATTTTTAGCATAGAAAAAGACCTTTCTGAACTTGCAGAAGTCACTGGCAATGTTAGGAAGATTAAAGCTGCATTTACAAAATCGGGAAAACCCGTGGTCCTACTTACCTAGTTTTTAACCCCACCATAAATAACATATTTTTGTTACTCCTCAGCACTCATTACAGTGATAAAAAGCAGGACTCCACCCGCAAAAGTGTGTAGCCTCCAGCCGGGTTAATTACGCTGTGCTGAAAGCCTCACAGCCAGGCTCCTGCGTAAACCTTAAGCGCCAAGAACTGTTAGTCCTACTAACTGTGTTTCTTGTCACAACAGCTGGTCTGAAGTATGCGCCTACGATTAGTTCTAAAAATTTGTCGCTTGACTCCTAATGATAAATGTAGACGACACGTTGCATCATATTAGCCTACTATTTCAAAAAATCCCACCCCCTCCCAGAGGCCAAGTGCCCTGGAGCGGCTGCTCCACTCGCTCCATGATCGCTACGCCACTAGCAATATTATTGTATAGTATAACATATAATATATTGGTAAGTGTTTTGGTTTTGTAACTGAATTTTACTTCACGTGAAGCATATTTCTCTGATAATGAAAATTGTTTCCTTTTGCCTCCTCACAATGTTACCAGTTCCTGCCAACTTATTTCTCCTGCTTTTTGTTATTGGAAATTGATATGGTTTAAACTTTTAAGTCGGGAAACAATTTTATAACAAATTATCGGTTTTGAGAAATGTCAGGACGTAGCACAGAACACGCGTTACATAGTTAAACTTCGGATGATTAAATTACTCTCGGAATTTCCAGACTTAAATGAGTTTAAATTGAGTTAACTACGTTAGTTGTCATGGAAACAGAATTGTTGTATACCTTAAGCAACGGCTTGCCTGGCGTTTAAGTAAATTTAAAAAGTTAGAGTTGGTTTTTAAATAGAAGTAAGAAGAAAATTTAAACCTCAATTTTATATAATAATATTGTCAAATAAATTGTGAGAGAATCATACGTCCCAAAGAGTGTATATTTTGTAAATTACCCAATCTATTACTTAAATAACGAAAAGAAACATACAATATCTAACCTGGGGTCAGTGATTGACCAAAGATGGGAATCTTAGGAAACCGATTTACTCAATACCAAAACCCGCATCATCTCCATCGAACCATCTAAAAAATTTGAAATGGACACATTTTATGTGATACACCAAATTAAACCCTTTAAAACCATCAATTTTTAAGAAAGTGAAATTTAGGCTTACGCCATTACAACACATCACGTTGTTTACTAGACGGTGGTGAAATATACGGTACCAGGAACTGGCACATACTTTCTCACAAACATATTTAAATTATTAAACAGATTCACTGTGACTTCATAATTGTAGGAGGGGTAGGAGAGGTGATATTAAAGTAGGAGATTAAATCATAAATCATGGATAGAAAACTATTCGATCGATTTCGAACTAATTTGCACCAAACACGTCATTAGACCTGTGTAGATGCACGAAAAATGGTTTTGAAAAATTTTGAAAAACAACCCCATTTGCGCCCAAAAAACCCCAAAAATCAGTTATTATTATTAGCTAAACGAGAATTTTTAGAAATATGCGGTTTTTGCACATGGTAGGGTACATGAAGTGCTACAAATAATTTTAACAAAATAGTTAGATCCGTTTTTTTTTAATAATAACAGATTTTTTGGTGTTTTTTTGGCTAAAAAGGGGGTTGTTTGTAAAAAAAATTCAAAACCATTTTTCGTGCATCTATGCAGGTGACATGTCTGGTGCAAATTTGTTCGAAATCGGTCGAATAGTTTTCTCTCTAGCTAATAATAATAATATTTATTATTTAATCTCCTACTTTAATATCACCTCTCCTACCCCTCCTGCAATAATTATGAAGTCACAGTGAATCTGATTAATAATTTAAATATGTTTGTGTTACTTATTATCAGTAACAAAAATAATAAAGTGTCAAAGGGACGTTATGAATACTCTGTATAATCGTAACCTATAAAATAATAAACAATGCCATCAAGTACTTCAATAACCTTTGCGCATATATCAATATGAATTAAACATTTCTAATTGACAAACAACCAAACATAGCAAGCACAAGTACACAATGATAAACAATGGCTCTGTTTTTGGGTTACTTCCAAGTGTTGGTCGCTGGAAAATTGTATTGTAATGAATAGTGAATGTGGGAGGGTTGACGTCACACTTCATGTTGATGGGGGTCGGCAAATTATACATAACATATTCCATTATTGCATACATTATCTTGCACTACCGAAGTGTTTAAAAACTTATAAATTAAGCCTTACCATGCCGCTTTAAATTGATATTTCTCAGCTTTTTATTTACGTAGTAAAATTGCGAAATGCAATATTTTATTACACAGAGTGTTGAAAAGTCCCGGACCCCCTAAATAATTCTAAAACTAATAAAGATAAACATTTTTAATTTTAATCTTGGACACAGATGATAAGATTCTAAATTTCATAGGATATTTAAGACTAGGAAAATGACATAAAGAAAATAAAAATCGGATCACCCAAAACAAAATGGCGGCCCTAAACGTGTTGAGGTAAATCGACATAAAGTTGGTAATATCTCGAAAAGGAAGAGTTTTTAGAAAACAATTCAAGAGAGAAAACATTTTTATTTCAAAGTGCTTGGACTAAAAGATTGCTTCCAAATCGATTTCGTAAATTTTATTTTTACTCCTCCATCTTAGAAAATTTTGTAAAAAATAAGAATGTGAGAGATTATTCTGCACATTTTGGGTTTCTACACGACTGGTTCGACGAAAATCTATCAAAACGTAAAATATTATAAAAGTACCCGATCAAACCTACTTGGGAATTTACCCAGAGGGCGACTTCTTATCCGAGACCGCAAGGTTGATGTGGAAACTCGCTAAGTGCAGTCCTTAATCCGAGGCCACGTGGCAAAGTTGCGAGCGGAACGAAGAAGGGCGTAAAACGTGGCTGGGGGCTGAACTGAAAAAAAAATATATATATTATAGTATTATATTTCGTACAAGCTGGCACATATTCATCGTATGGTACGTACACCAATTCCCCCAATAGTTGTTTGAAACTCTAAAGCATATAAACTTAATTTTGGGAATCCTCTCAACTCACGTTAGAGGTTCACCTGCGTGATCGGATTATTAGAGAATTTCCATAGGAAAAATGAGCTATTGCAGTGGCCCTTATGGTGAGACCCAAGGTCGGGAGTAGCAAATGAGCACCGATCATGTATATTCATGATGTATGGGGTTCATTAAAAATGTATGTATGTGTTTGCACTCTAGCGGCCGCATTTAGTTCAAATTTAGTAAACACGTTGGTTAGAGTTTGTTCTACAAATATAAATGCAGGATGATATTCTGCACATTTTGTATTTTTGTACGCCACCATACAGTTTGCTTGGCTCCCACAAAATCGATCCAAACGTAAAATACCATACAAGTACCCGGTTCAAAGCCATGTTTTCCATTTTCCCCGGGGGGTTGGCGTGCGAAGCACGCAATGCATTGTGTATTGAAGATACTACCAATACGGGGGTTGGCGTGCGAAGCACGCAATGCTTTTGTGTGTTGACGACACTCCCATCATGCGGAATGGCGTGTGAAGCACGTAATGCTTTGTGTATTGAAGATACTCAAAATATGCGGAATGGCTTGCGAACCATTTTGCAGCTATTCAGCACCGACGTGAATAGACCTATTTCCCAAATTGTCGGTTGAAACACTAAAACATAGGCGAATAAACTTAATTTTCGAAATTTGCTCAACTCTCGTCAGTGGTTCAGCTGCGTGGTCAAAATATTTTTTTGTTTGGTTTGTACTTGATGTAAAATACCCCGCCAATTTCATAACTCCTGTTTAAAACTATCAGCCTGCATTTAGAAAATAGCTACTTACAACTATGTTGCTAAAGCCAGACAATATATAGAAATAAATATGTGAATGTTCGGTTGTTCAAAATCTCAAATCTCCGAAAGTTCTCCACCGATTACGTTGAAATTGTTACACAACATCACATTCGAATACAAGCAGGTTTTAAATTGTATATAAAAAAACAACCTTTTATCATCAATGTATTCGTTTATACAAATTTAGAGAAGAACCCTATTGTATATCTTCGGAAACATTCGTATATTTTTGTACAACATATTTGATGATTAATTTCTTCACTATAATATTAACAAATTCTAAATAATTTGATCTACCAATATGAAATAAAAAGTAATTAAAAGATAATATTTTTATCTTTCTTTAAATATATAATAACGGATATAAATCAACAATTTTAACAAATGGACTTAAAATTTTATAATTCTTATAATTATACACATTTACTGAGTTAAAAATCCCCGTCATCATAGAAGTTACCACTTCTAACGTGTGGTCTTAAACACACCCAATTTATTTATTTATTTTTTGTTTAAACAGCAGCACCTATTGAACATAAAAACAACAACAAAATATTTAGAAAAAAATTGAGCGCAATTAAATACGTTTATTTAAAATAATAATAACAGTAATCAGCTGTTTGCTTTCCTATTTCCATTAACACATGATTTCAAACTTTGAAACAATTATTTGTATTTCTAACTTTTAGGTTACGAAACAACACAAACTATACTAAATACTGTATGGAAAAGGGAGCGTCATAATAAATAACTATTAAATACGTTTAGTGTTGGTACAGCAATCAGTTGTTTGTTAAAATATTTTTACTGACAGCTGATTTCAAAATGTTAAACAATTATTTCTATTTCTAACTTTAAGGAAGAGTTTTGCTTAAGTGTAGACCCAAGCATTGCTGATTTTTTTAAACCTTTATTATAACTGGTGGTATAAAATATACGAAATAATTTAATTTGGACATTTAACATTATTTACCATTTTAGCTTTGAGATTATTATTTTCCGAAAATGTAGGGTCTATTGTAAAGAAAACATGTATGTGTATAAAAGGGTCCAAGAGGGTTGGCGTGCGAAGCAAGCAGGGGTCTCCCCTAATTAATAGAACACATCTACCAGAGCTGCGGGGCCCATTACTGTTTTCATAATCTCTCCATTTTGTGTTATTTTTTTACAGATATAGTACAAATATATTCTACTCTTGTTTAGGTTTACATCCTTTATATTGCGCTAAATTTTAATCGTTTATTTGTCAAAACAGTCTAACCCTAAAAGCCAAAAAGTAAAGTATACGTTGAAAAATGTAAATACTTCAATCGGGTCGTCCCCTGCCACTTCAATAACTAGAAGCAAAATACCCCAAACTATTGGTTATAGTGACAAATACATTACTGCGAAGTTTAATTACGTTTCGCTTAATAGTTTTCGAATTATTGAATATACTGAAGCCTCTTTGCAAAACCATGTATTGATTGATTTGTTATTTACTCTGTGTTAGCTTCTTGATTGGGCAATCAGCTGCGCCAAGACTCAGGCACCAATCATGAAGTCTCCATTGATGTGTCTATCATGTTTATACGTCAACAACAACAAAACGAAATATTGCAACGTAAGTGGAACTTGTATACTACAGGATTTCGTATCTCTTCAAGCAGCCTTTTATTGTGTTTATGAGTAGGAATACACGTTCAAGGATTGTATATCCTATTTTCAGCAACTGTGTCTCATTAGTGGCAATTCATTCAAAAGAAACGTTGAAGAATCAAACGAGCACATAAGTACAACCATTTTATAATGACACTAGTGGGCCTGGCAACGCGTCGCTATTGCTTCATGTAATTTTAATGGTGGTTATCCAATTTCATCCATTTGACTTAAGTAGTCGAATTGCAAATGTTTTTTTTTTTTATATAAATTGTAAATAATATTAGATAATTTTAGACTTATGGTTTGTAGGAATTTAGGGAAAATTATTTTTATAATGTAGGGGTAATTACCCCATTTAAATATTTTTGTTTGTAGTGACGATATTGTCTAAAAGAAAATCCTACTATTTATAGTGTAGAGGTAACTACCCCATTTAAATCCTTTTGTTTGTAGTGACGATATTGTCTACAGAAAATCCTAGTATTAATAGGGTTTGTGTAAATTGTGAAATTTTAGTAAAATTTGTTGAGGAGTTATTGAGAATGTATAAAACGTAAGTGGAATATTATTTAATTTTAAGGGTAGTTATTTCATTTCACCCCTTTGACTTGAGTAATTAAATTGAAAATAGTTTTGTATGTCCAATAAAAATTATATTACATAATTTTAGTTTTACAGCTTGCAGGATGTTCTAGTTTAATTTATATTTACTGTATAGGAGTAGCAACCACATTTCAACCCCTTCGAATTATCAATCTAAACCATCCAGGGACTCACTCAAACGCACATTCAAAATTTCATCAAATTTGGTCCAACCTTTTAGGAGAAGTTTAGTGAGATACACACGTACAGAACAATCTATACTAATCTATACTAATCTATACTAAGCTATACTAACCTATACTAATCTGTACTAGTCCATACTAATCTATACTAATCTGTACTAATGTATACTAATCTATATCTATACTAATATTATAAAGAGGTAAAGTTGTTTTTTTGTTTGTTTATTTGTTTGTTTGTATGTAGGGGGTAATCTCTGGCACTACTGAACCGATTGATAAAATTGTTTTATTAATAAAAAGCTACACTATCCCTTAGTGACAGAGGCAATAATTCATTTCCATAAAAATCATTTTTATTTCAATATTTGTAAATTTAGTTTTAAAAATTCTTAGATTAGGCCTAGAATGATAAACCAACACATGTATTTACATTTATTACCATAGCAACCAATTGAATAAAATAACAGATAGCTGTTTGCTCCAATATTTCCATTAACAGCTGATTTCAAAATTTGAAACAATTATTTTTGTATTTCCAGCTTTTAGGTTAGGGTTTTAAAGTGTAGACCTGAGCCTTGCTGGTTCTTTTAACCATTATTATAACTGCTGTTATAAAATATAAGAAATAATTTAATTTGAACATTTGACATTATTTACGTTCTTAGTTTTGAGGTTATTATTAATCCTACACCTTTATTGTAAATAAAACATACCGTATGTTTTTATAAGGTTCCATTGGGGGTTGGCGTGCGGAGCACGCAGGTGTCTCTCCTAGTTATTACACAAAGACGTAGTAGTTTTAAATTATTTGCGTTCTTTGGATTAAAATCGTTTATAGTGGTAGGTATTATAAAATACCTCTAGGTTTTGAAAAAGGACATAGAATTTTAAGTGTTACGCTTTAAATTGCGTTTTGCTTGAGAGTTTCTAATTATTACATAAATTCTATAATTATGTCGACCACCAATTTACGTAAATTGTATTAATAGATAAGTTAAAACCTGAACACAAAATCTCACAACAAATATGTTTACTAACCTCAAACGCGTTTCAACAACAATGTCGCCATCCTCAGTGTTGCGCGAGCTACGAACTAACTATAACTAACATAACAGAGTGTCAACGCACCGCATTTATACAAAACTATACAAACGTGTTCTAACCAGAACGGGGCGTCTCATAAAACATGCTAAGACGTTATTCAAATAGCTGAACAATAACAATATAACTTAAACAAATTTACTAAACTAACGCTAATATTTAACAAAACATAGTATTAATTACATTAACAAAGAATTCTGTAGTTACACAAGTCAAGCTCAATAGTTATTTCTGTGTTCATAAAGTACTACATTAGAAACAAGAATGTAATATTACTGGCCCACGAGAGTACTGTCAGCGTTATACCTTCTGAGACTGAAATGTGTACATCTTTGATCGTATAGCTTCCTTTATATAGAATTAAGGGTCTGCTCCAGTAAACGAGAAAGCAACCGGAAACGCAACCGCTTCTCACTATATCTCTATCTAAACAATACAATTTCTTGCAGCTGAACGCTTTGACATTGCCTCATTTCAAACCATTTTATACGTCTATTTTTTGTAATTGAGTGCCTAGGCCTATATAATCTGATATTATTATGATCGTTTCTTAAAAGTATTTGTAAACTTAATTTTAGGAAGGTAATTCGAATAACACCTTACTTAACGTACCCTATACTATACAATTTACAACTTTAGGTTTTTAGCATTTTGAACATTCGTGAATTACATGAGATTGCGAATACATAGATTTCTGTATAAAGTAAGAAAGTTGTTTGATAAATAATCAATAGTAGTTTTAAAATAAGTCAGGCACGTAACTGAACAGCTGACGTGAGTTGAGCTGATTTTGACCTCGGACTGCGCTTTGCGAGTTGAAACTCGACCTTGACGCCTAGCAATAACTACAGTTTCGCTTCTCTCGCGGTTGAGAAACTCTCTTAGCGGCCGACGGCCTCGGATCGGAAGCACTCTTCCGTAAATATAAACTAAAATGATCCCGGGATAAAAGTCGCTAAAAACGGCATGAAAATCAAATTAGAGACACATCAATTCAACTAGGAAGTAAAACAATAAAAGTCCATGTAGAAGGTATACTACGCGAGTGAACAAATGCTAAATATTGTCGAAGCAGATAATTGGAAAATAATCTACACCCAAACACTTTTCTAATCTATAGAAACCTTTTTTTTTTAATTCCAATAACATTCGCCCTTTACACCCAGACTTCCAATTAATGGCTGCCTCTTCCAGCAGCCACTTTAGAGATTTTATGCGCTACTTCAAAAACAAATAGTTTATTGACGTCAGCAAAATGCAAGGTAAAGTACTAAGGAATACACTACCGTGGTAGTCATTGTTGTATGAAGTAGTACTGCATTTAGTTATTATATAGTGTTCTACTTGGGTTTCATCGATATCTCTTAAACTATACTTAACTTAATTTACCTTACGTAATTTAACTTAATGTACGTGTTATTGTGTTGTAATGAGGTGCATTAATTAGTTATATACACTGTGCCTGAAATAATTTGGTTTTGTATGTTATTAGGAAAAGGAAATCTTTTACATTTAAAAACTTAAATCTTATTAATAATCATAACTAACTTACGAAATAAAATGTTAAAACTTGTTAAAAAGAAAGTTCATACGTTCCGAAAAACTGTTTTACGCTCTACTATCCAGACGTAAAAGGCTTATAATATATATAAGAGGCTATGTTCTGATTGGTTGACTGATTTACATATAGAATCAACGAGGAGCAAAAACAAATTATGACATTTCTCTACTTTTGTCAATGCCTGAACGACTATTGGAGGGAGGTAATTTTCGCTCTCCCTACACTTTTTTTAGTAAAATTATTTAATAACATATATAAATTTTAATTAATTTATTCTAAAACTGAATGAAATGCCTAAAAAAATATATTCTGAAAAGTTAAAAACAATAATGGTAATAATTATCTTTACTAAACTATAAGGGGGGAACACACAACAAGTGTTAGATTCCTCCTATACGGGTTGACCTTTCACGGGATTGAAGTTAGGTTGACTGACAGCGGGTTAAGATACGAAGGTATAAACGAAGGTATTAACGAAAATTTAAAGGTATATTTTTATGGGGGCATTGACGCACACTAAGAAAGGTTTTTGTTAAGGTTTTATTTCAACTTTTAAAATATGTGAAAATTCTGATACAAAAGCTGTTTTTGGATTAAGAATTTAGCACCACAAGTATCTTTACATTAAATACCGTAGCAAACAACTTAGCAAATTTATTATCATTCTAAACCAACAGCTTTTTTATGTTAGTTTAACAAACTAAAAGTAAACGCAAACAAAAATCAACGAAAAATGAATACGGTATTACAATTAAATAATTGAAACATCTGCTGTTACATTTTATAAACAAAACAACTCATTTAGATTAAAAAAAACTTAACATACCTTTATGTTAAGCCTACAATGAACCAAAACACGTTTGGCGAATTTAAAATCAGGTAATTATTCTTACAACTAACATTGTTTTACGTTACTATGCTAAAAGGCTTACTGTGTTATAAGTCAAAAATACCTGGTGTAACATATTATAATATATAATATATAATAATAATAATAATATAATAATAATTATAATATAATATTATTGTTTCCTTTAGTTGGTAACATACATTGTTTTTTTTTTTTTTTAATTTTGAATATTGATTATTATTAAGGGTGAAATTACAAGGCATACAGAAATTCGAATTATTGTGGTTGGTCGTGTCTATTTCGATCTTTGTCTTACATTACCTATTAAATCGACGTCTTTTCTATGACCATATCAGAGAATACAATAGTCTGGAGAAGCGATTGTTTTTATAAGTTATGTAATTAAGACTCTATTATGTTTTGGTTTTTGATTTTTTGTAAGTGTTTTCTAATGCTTTTTAAATTTTATAATAATACTAGGGGAAACCTATTTTCTCGTACATTGTGTATTTTAAGAGTAAGGTCATTATTAGTTGAAACCCCTGCGTGCTAAGCACGCCAACACCGTTGGATCCTTCTATACACATAATCATGTTATGTTTTCTTGATAACGACGGTAAACAATGGTAAATGTTCAAATCAAATTGTTTCGTATATTTTATAACAGCATTTATAATAAAAGTTAAAAGAACCAGCGAGGCTCAAGTCGACACCATAATAAAAACCTAACCTAAAAGTTAGAAACACAAATAATTGCTTCAAAGTTTGAAATCAGCTGTTAATGGAAATATTGGAGCAAACAGCTGTTTTATCTTTTATTTTATTCAATTGGTTACAATGATAATAAATGTAAATACATGTGTTGGTTCATCAGTCTAGGCCTAACGTGAGATTTCTTTCCGACTAAATTTACAAATATTGAAATAAAAAATGTTTTTATCAAAATGAATTATAGCCTATGTTACTCGGGGATAGTGTAGCTTTTTATTAGTAGAACTATTTTTTCAATCGGTTCAGTAATTCCAAGAGATTACCCCCTACAAACAAACAAACACAAACATTTTAAATTTTTATATCAGTATAGATTATTGTATCTAAATTAAAATTAAAATTCTAACCATTTCAACTCTTCAAGTTAATGAGGTGCTTATTTTCAACTAAAGTTGCATTCTAAAAGTTTTAGTTTATGTATATACAAGTATTTTAAAGAAGTACTGTACAGCATAACACAGCAGAAACTTTGCCTTATTGTTATAGAAATTACAGGAATACAGAAGCGAAACGTTTTGCCGCAGGGCTGAATAGTTTTCCGTTAGGACTGGATATAAATTGGAAAGTTTCACAATAAAATGTGTTTTATATTATTTCTATATAGGCCTATATAGTCTTAGAGTATTATGATAGTTTCTTTTAGTATTATGAAAACTTAGTTTTAGGTAGGTAAATCGAATAACGCTTAACTTAACGAACCCTGTGCTATACAATATATACAACTTTAGATTTTTAGCTTTGTGAACATTCGTGAATTACATGAGGTTACGAATACATAGCTGTCCGTCTAAAATAAGTAAGTTGTTTGATAAATAAGCATTTTGTGGTTTTAAAATAATTCGGTCACAAAGCTGAACCGCTGACGTGAGTTGAGAGAATTTTCAAAATTACGTAACATGGTTTTGGGTTTTAACCAGCAATTTGGGAAATTGGTCTGCTCACTAAGGCGATGATATGGTGTACTCATTAAATAGTGAAATGATCGTTTACACCAAAATTCATTTCCCTTTGTTATATAAATATATCGTGAAGCTCATTTATTTATTTCTACTTGTTATAAAGTTAAGGTGGGACTTTTTGGACACCCGGTATTTTGTGGTGGTTAAGTTAGTTACATACATTGAGCCTGAAATAACTTGGTTTTTATGTTATTGATGAAAATGAAATCTTTTACATTTAAAAACTTGAATCGTAATTAATACTCATTAACTAACTTGTAAAATAAAAGGTTAAAATTTGTTAAAAACATAGTTCATTTTTTTCCGAAAAACTGTTTTATACTCTACTATCCGGAACTAACTGGCTTATATATACAGGGCGTAAAAAAACCTTTCAGGACTTTGGGATATGATTCCTCATACAAGAAGGAAGAAAATTTTCATGTAAACAGAGGTCCGAAAACGCTTTGTTTCCATATATCTTCCATTTTGTTTAATGTGCAAATTAAATAATATCTAGAGAACGGTTTAACTGATTTAGTTCAAATTTGGCATGAAGTTCAACCTAACAATGATATATCTCAAGAAAATTAAATGATTAAATCCAAACACGCGTTTCAAAATGGCGGCTGTTTGGAAATTTCAAACCTAAATTACTAAACAAAACTGTACATTTTAACCGTTTAACTGTAGCTTCTAATATCCAATCGGATGGTGTAACTGTCAAAACAATCGGATGAAGGATAATAGCTAAGTTGAAGATAATGAAGGCAAGTGTACATACAACATTGTAGTATTTACTGTGTTGGTATGGGATACCGTGTTGAACAAACCAATTATAACACATAACTGTTATCCTTCATCCGATTGTTTACAGTTACACCATCCGATAGGGAATCAAAAAGGCCACAAAAAGGTATTTTGATAATTTTTGTTAAAATGTACGTTTTTTGAGTAATTTAGGTTTGAAATTTTCAAACAACCGCCATTTTGAAACGCATGATTGTATTTAATCGCTTATTGTTTTTGAGATATGCCATTGCAAGGTTAAACTTCATGCCAAGTTCAAACTCCATCAGTCAAAATGTTCTCCAAACATGAACTATTTTGTACAAAAAACAAAATTGTGGATATCTGGAAAACGAAGCGTTTTTGGGCATATGTTCATATGAACTTTTTTCTTCTATTTGGATGTTGAATCAATCCCAACGTCCTGAAAGGTTTTTTTACACAATGTATATAAGAGGATTTGTTCTGATTGGCTGACTGACTGGCATAGAACCAACTTAGATCAAAAACTATTATAGATCCAAATACGAAAATTTAAAATTATATTCTTACGTGGTCCTAGACGCACACTAAGAAATGATTTAGCAAAATTTGTAGGGCCTATTATAAAACGTAAAAATAGTGGAAATTTGGTGATCACTCCCAGCCCTATAACAGATAAACAGCTGTTCGGATGAAAGTATTAGCAACACATGTTTGTTGTTATTCATTACCATAGCAAACGACTTAGTAAAATTAGAATCAGTTTATCATTCTTTACAACCAAGAGATTTTCAGGTTATGCCTATAATAACAAACTTACTGTATTAATTTAATTCAAACATCTGTTGTTACACATTATAAGTACAACAGCTGATTTAGGTAAATAAGATAACATAATTTTAGGCTGGACCTACAATGAACCAGATGACGTTTATTTGTTACCGATTTGGCGAATTTAGAATCAGGTCATTATTCTTCACAACTAACCGTTTTTTTAGGTTAAGTAAAATAAAACAAAAGGACTACTGTGCCATTAGTCCAACATCTGGTATTACATATTATATTTTTTCCTTAAGTTTTTATATAAAATTTGTTTGAAATATTGATTAATTAGATTATTTAAATATTAATGGTGAAATTACAACGCTCGCTGCAATTGGAATTATTGTATCTATATCGATATGTTTTACATTAGCTTTAGTATGGGTCACGGCCTAGGTTGGCGAGTGGAAATAGAAGAGGCGTATAATAGTCCAGTCGGTATAGGTTAAAACTACCAGTAATTTGCAATATGGCTGGTTTTTTTTTATAAGTACATTAAAGTATGTACATTAACATAAAACAAGTTTACCAGTCTATCGATTTCCCAAAGTCGAAAAAAAATCGATTATCATTTTTTTCCGATTGTCTACAATATTTCGAGCTATGATGAAGATAGAGAAAAATAAAAAATACCACCGTGTAGGGGAGGTATTTTTCAATAAAAAAGGTCATGTGTATTTATTTCCTGCGAGCAATGGTTTGTCTGGAAAAAAATCGATAATGCAGGTTTTTGCAGCAGGGGAAATCACTAAAACGGGACATTTTATTCATATATGAAGAGTTGGGTCATTCTAAATTGGCCGAAATTTAATATATCGAATTGAAACTTAACATAGGAGTTAAAATATACATTTAAACATTTATGCTGAGTCTCAGCTTGTTATATTGAAAATGACTCGATCTAGAGCCACTTAACTCATCAATGGGTTTCTCGATTTTAGGAGTACCGGACCAACAAACTAATTTTAATCGGCTCCAGTTTAGAAAATTTTCAAAATATCAAATTGAAAGGTTTTTTACAAGTTAAATATAGATATTCAAACAAGTTCAAGAATTATAAACATTTTTCATTATTTACTTTTAAAAGCACAAATAACTTAAAAAAGTATAATTTTAGACCTTTTTAGATTTTTCGTCAAAACGCTTGAGTTGATCAGCTGCAGATTAGTCATTTTGAAAAAATAGTTTTTAAAATAAGTATAGCAAAAACAATTGTATTTTTAACTTCTGTACCAATTTTTAAATCGATATGTTCAAAAATGTCGAAAATGGAGTTGTTGAATCCAAAAGTGTTATATTTAAAACGAGATAGGTAAAACAGAAGACTATTTTAAAGCGCCTCGTTTTTAAAAATAACAAGAAAAAACTCGTTCATACTTACTGAGAATATTTATACTGGTGTACTGAACTTGTAAAACAAATTTGGTGTTAATATTCCAAAAATTGACGAAACTGGAATAGATTGAAATTAATTCGTGGGTCCGGTACTCCTAAAATCGATAATCGAAATCGCCTCCTAGATTGGGTCATTTTCAAGATAACAAGGCGAGACTCAGCATAAATGTTTAAAATAAATATTTTAACTCCTACGTCAAGTTTCAATTCCATATATTAAAATTTGGCCAATTTAGAATGAGCCAACGCTTCATATATGAATAAGATGTCCCCTTTTAGTGATTTCCCCTGCTGCAAAATACATACCTGCATTTTCGATTTTTTTCCAGACAAACCATTACTCGGACGAAATAAATACATATGACCTTTTTTGTTGAAAAATACCTCCCCTACACGGTGGTATTTTTATTTTTCTCTATCTTCATCCCAACTCCAAATATTAAGGATAATCGAAAAAAAATTATAATTGATTTTTTTTTCGACTTTGGGAAATCGATAGACTGGTAAACTTTTTTTTATGTTAATCTACATACTTGAATGTACTTATAAACAAAATCAGCCGTATTGTAAATTACTGGAACATTTGGTCTAAAATTACCTCTACCGACTGGCCTGTAATATATATCTAGTAATATAATTAATTGTCTCTCACAAATTTTTAAGTATTGGTTATCCTGTTGCAATATTATTATTTTTAAATAAAACTTCTTTTATACAAATTTAATTCAAGAAAAAAGTATGAAATTCATTATTAATAAATGCAGCCACCATTTTGAAACGCATAATTGGATATATTCGCTTATTTTCCTTAAAATAGATCATTCTTAGCTTAAACATCTTGTCAAGTTTAAACTCAATCAGTAAAACCGTTCTCTAGATATGAATTATTTTGTAAAAAAATGTAATTGAGTGCTTAAGACCAAATGGGAGTTGCGTAAACTTTTTAACACAACTTACGAAATGAGGAAGCACAATGTCCATATCAGAGGTAGGCTATTACCAATTAAACTATACATTGTATTAACATTAAGCCCATGACGTAGGACAATCTGTTACACTTATATACCCATCTCAAATATATTAAATTAACAATGCGATTGTGGCCTAACCGACTAAGGCGTTAGTATATAGTGATGGACTCTGCTGGTTCGAATCTCGGCAAGACAAAAACTTTTTCAGACAGATGGAGTAGAGCGTTTCACATTAGGAGCGTTTCACAAAATGCATGGTGAAACGCGTGACGGTAAAATCAGATTCGCCCCCAGCAACAAGTAAACTATAACTGAAGTTCACACTTCAAAAGCACATACAGACAGAAAGATGAAAAAGTAAGCACCGTATACTCTTGTTTGTATTGTGAAATATGTTTGTCCGAGCCCAGTAACAAATCCACAAAAATGAACCAGACAGTTGGAGGACAAACTGTACGTTACCACATTGTATTCTTGTCTTAATTTAAATTTCTCTTTTCTCTTCAACTAGCACAAACAGGCATATCAAAATTAAAATTAGAGTATTCGTTGAGATATACCTTTTAACAACGAAACGGAAATTAGAGAGGTTAGCCGGTTTTGTTTTGGAAATAAACTTTGCACATCTGAATTTATACAATGGATTTGTAATAAGCATAAAGAATAAAATATTAAAGCTAAAAAGAATGATTTTTCCCGTCAACGTTATTATTTTCGTGTTATTTCAAACAAATTGTTTGCGTTCTACTTCAAACCTTGCTACGCCTAAAGGATTAGGAATGGCGGGGGGGTTGGAGCTTTTCATCCCTGAATCAGATTTCCCCATTCAAATAAACAAACTTTGTTCGATTTATTTTAGGATCTCTTATTCTACGCTAATGTATTTGTTGAAGCAATTGAGAGGTTTTGTGAGAAAGAAAAACAATCAGTCCTTGTTAGGCGTTTTATAGTTACAAAACTATAAACTTTGACAGATTAACTTTGAAATAATTAATGATAAAAACTTTGCACGACGATATTAGTTATATAAGGATTGTCGATTTTTATAGATGTAGCTTTCTAGTTATAGAAACAGTATAGAAACTAATCAATAGACATAAATCCAAAAAAGGATAACCCCCTCCCAGACACCTTGATGCCTAATCAAATGTACTCCAAACACAACATAATCGTTAATTACAAAATTGAAAGGATTTTGAACATCAATAGTAGAGTGTGCGGCGATCTGGCGCCAAAAGTGGTGGGGGAAGGTCATTGACCTTGGGCCACGCCCCCTTTTTTTGGGTGTTTTTTTGGGTCTTTTTGGTTCCTAACCCAAGCCACGCCCCCTTTTTTTGGGTGTTTTTTTTGGGTCTTTTTGGTTCCTAACCCAAGCCACGCCCCCTTTTTTTGGTTCCTAACCTAAGCCATTTTTTGGGAATTTTGGATTTTGGGTTTTTTTTTTGGGGGTCCTAACCTAACATTTTTGGATTTTGGGTTTTTTTTTTTGGTGGGTCCTAACATTTTTGGAATTTTTGGAATTTTGAAGATTTTTGATTTTTGGAAATTTTGGGGATTTTGGATTTTTAAAGATTTTGGGGAATTTTGAGCCGCCATCTTTTTTTTTGGCAGCCATCTTGTTTTGTAATAATTAATATTTAATTTAATTTAATTTTTTGCTTTGAAAAAAGTTTGGGTGTCGCCGAGAGTCGAACCGGGTATCACCATGACCCGAGTCCGCAGCGCTAGCGGTTAAGCTAGGCCGACTCTGTTGAGAATCTACTGTTTTGTGAAGTATATAAGTTTACCACCCGTCAGCAACCTTGCATCAGGTGCACGGTGTTATAGTGTCGTCGGGATATATTATAAATTGTATTATAACAACCCAAATATTACCGATCGTTCCCGAATCCGACCGAAGGTCACTTAGAGAAATTATTAGCTTTAAATTGTTATAGTACCCTTGTAATATAGTATAAAGTGCATTATATAACCCCGAACACTACCGAATGCCCCCGAGTAAACCCGAATCGGACTTAGTCAAAATAAAGACTTGCAAACCGTAATTAACCGAACGTAAGGCTCTGCCGCAACCCTCGAAATTCGTACTTAGGCGAAATAAAGCTTAGACTAACCATAGGCGTTGCCGCAACCCCTTGTAATATATTTCTACCGGTCTTACCCGAACCAAAACGAAGGACTTGACCGAGCTTAGGCTTCGCTGTACCCCCGAATTATTTTTATAAAATGTGTTATATTGTATGGAAAACCGAGCTAACCCGAACGTAAGATTCTGCCCGAGTTCAACCGAAGGGCACTTAGCCGAAATAAAACTTTGGCTAAAATTAGGCTCTCCCGCAACCCCCGAAATTCGTACTTGGGCGAAATAAAGTTTACGCTAACCGGAGGCGCTCCCGCACCCTCTTGTAATATATTTCTACCAGTCTTACCACGAACCAAAACGCCGGACTTGACCGAGCTTAGGCTTCGCTGTACCCCCGAATTATTTTTACGAATGTGTTTTAATGTATGCAAAACCGAGCTAACCCGAACGTAAGGTTCTGCCCGAGTTCAATCGAAGGGCACTTAGAATTTTGGCCAAAATTAGGCTCTGCCGCATCCTTGCAAACCGCACTTAGGCTAACCATAGGCGCTCCCGCACCCCGTGCGTATGATATACACTGTTTCTAACAGTCTTACCCGAACCAAAACGCCGGGGCTTGACCGAGCTTAGGCTTCGCTGTACCCCGAATTATTTTTATAAAATGTGTTATATCGTACGGAAAACCAAGCTAACCCAAACGTAAAGTTCAGCCCGAGTCCAATCCGAACTTAGTAAAAATTAAAATTTAGGCTAACATTAGGCTCGGCCGTAACCCATGCGTATGATATACGTAACTACATAACCGACCAAAATGTAACGTAATGTTTCTAAAAAGTAAAAACAAGTTGTATTCGGTCTAACTCAACCCCGGAGGTCACCCCTCCCCCCAAATTTTGCAACAAAATTTCGAAAAAACGGAAATGTTAATGTTTTTAACGGAGGCTTAAGTGCAAACGAATTCTAAAATATATTTCGTACACGCAGGCAGCTATTCAGCACCGTCGTGATTAGAGCTATTTCCCCGCAACGGAATTTCTCAGCAATGGTTATTAATATAAAATTCGCTCAACTCAACGTAAGGCTCTGCCACATCCCATGCTTATGATATAACTGTTTCTACCGAACTTTTCGTAACATAAGGCTCTGCCGCAACTCTTACAAACCGTAACTAACCGAAATAAAACTTTAGCTAACCTAAGGCTCTACCGCACCCTTGTGTATAATATACGTAATTACATAACCAAACTTAGTCGAATCCGACTGTATTACTTAACGTTAACACTTTCTCTAACTAAAATTTCTTTCAATATAAATTCTCCGTATGTTTGTCGGTAGACACGGGAGCTTAGTAACAATCACGGTTTTAGCTTTAACATTAAAATTATCAATAATTACTCTATGTTGTGTACCGTTTAATCGATTAATTATTAATAAAATGTTTTATAACGCTTTTCTTTTTACTCGATACTTTACCACTTCTACGACCTTAGGCTCTGCCACACCCTTGATTTACATCAAAACTTTCGATAATAATTTTATTTTCTAAATCATTTACTAACACGATTATACTTAACGCTTTTCCCCGAATTTTGTTGTCTAATACTTTGAACTCACTAACATTTCTGTACATTGTTATAAAATCGACACCCCAGCTATATGCTGACCAGACATTCCAATAGTTAGCAAATGTAATGTAAATCTTTTACAAATTTGGTGGCCCAGACCTATCCGATCTTTTCCGAACTAAAAACTTAGGCTTCGCTGTACTCGTGACTGTTTATACTGTACAAACTCCGCATAGATTGTACTTTGAGGTTATGTTACAACTTCAATTATTATTATAATTACTTGCCCGAACGTAAGGCTCTCCCGAGTCCAGCCGAACAACACTTAGTCGAACTAAAAATTTGGCTTACCTAACCTTAGGCTCTGCCACACCCTTGTGTATGATATACGTAATTACATAACCAAACTTTAGATGTAGACTTACACATTCAAAACGAATCAGCAAAACTTATGTTAGCATGTGTAACAATGCCGAGTCGGCAGAATTGTATCCGTTGTACTGTCTATTGAACTAGCTGATTCTCTAACAGAAAACGTTACCGTCGGACAAGCAAATATTTCTAAAACTCTCTACCAGAACGCGCTACCGTCGGACGGGTTAATATTTCTAAAACTCTCTACCAGAATGCGCTGCCGTCAAAACCTTGTAAGAAATAAATTACATTTAAATTCTTGTTTTTTTCCGCATATTTACCATGGCTGCTATTAATTGCCAGTTTTCAATACACAATGTTGTGCAATACCCTCTAACACCATTGTACTAAAATCTCGTTACACAGCGTTAACCCAGGAGTCAAGGCGGTCACTGACCCCTAGACATGTACAAAAACCGTGTCACTCATTTCTTTTTTTTTTTAAAATTAAAATGGTAAAGAAATGGTTATAGGAATGACTCATTAAAACAACTTTGTTACACAAATACAGTTTATTATTAATAATTCCCTCTAATTACAACACTAAAGTATTTACAGTAATAACGGCTATTAGAATACAAAATACATTGGATATAAATAAAAATACAATGTTTTGGCCATTCGCCCTGCAAATAATTTCGGTGTTTACAGTCCGTGTTGTTCTTTTAACTTAAGAAGAGAATCGTAATAATATTTAGCACTTTTTAAGGCACACTTACTGTCGTATTGAAAGTGCTGAGGTAATATACAATTAACCTCTGTACAGTGCGAGTATCTTTCCATCTCTGGTAATTCTTCCACGTGTGGCATAAGCTTTCTCAAAAACTGAGCTTTTTCCAATCCTTTTGTGTAAATTATGGAAAACGGATTGCAAAGCGTGCGTATCACGTCTTCGTCGTAAGGAACGTCACCTTCTTCCCAGCCGATATGATGATAGTTTTT
>JAGFPH010006873.1:39837-53782 GCA_018207615.1 Philaenus spumarius
TTTGAACATTTAACATTATTTACCATCTTAGTTTTGAGGTTATTATTAATCCTACACTTTTATTATAAATAAAACATAACATATGTTTTTAGAAGGTCGCACCGGGGGTTGGCGTGCGGAGCACGCAGGGGTCTCCCCTAGTTATTATTATTATTATTATTATTAGCTAAACGAGAATATTTAGATGCGGTTTTTTGCATATAGTAGGGCTCATTAAAGGCTATAAATAAGCCAAATTTGATCAAAATCGTTAGAGCCGTTTTTTTATAAAAAAATAATAACTGATTTCTTGACCAATAAGGGGGTTGTTTTTAAAAATGTTTAAAAACCCTTTTTCGTGCCTCTATACAGGCCTACTTGACATGTCTGGTGCAAATTTGGTTGAAATCGATCGAATAGTTTTCTCTCTAGCTTTGTATACATACAGACATACATACATACATACATACATACATACTGACATACAGACATACAGACAGACATTTTGTAAAAATATTTTTTTTTGACTCAGGGGGTCCCAAAACTGAAATTTCCACAAAAATCTCAACATCGATTTTGTTTGCGATCACTATACTTTCTCTATACTATAGTATAGTGAGAAAGTAAAAATAGTGGCATTATTTGACATTTTACAAAATTGATTTTTAAACTTCATTGAAAAGAAAGGAATGTTCCCCATTTAAAGTACTCTGTAACATTTATAGTTCAAAAGTTAGCTATTGTTAAATTTTAGTTGGCAGACCCAATATAAATGTATTTTTATGGTCGCGTTCTAACGTACGAAGTTTACGACAAATGATTTCGGTCCAAAGATTTTAGTCGCTCGGACGAGTTCGTTTGCCCAAGAAATCTAACAACCGAAAGCACGTTCTTTGATCGGAAATAATATTGAGATTTTCCGTACCAGAACGAAACTTGTTGGGTGTTTTTTTTCTATCAGATCAGAAGATGGCCTCTTAGAAAAATCCCCCACGTGGATTTTAAACGGGTACTTTTACGGTATTTTACGTTTTGATCGATTTCGTGGGGAAAAGACGAGCTATAAGGTTGTCGTACACACCTTATAAAACGTTGAATGCTCTCTGACCACTCCCGAACCAGTACAATAACTCAGCTTTCCTATGAACATCCACTAGTCAACCGTATAAAATCTACAGTCACATTTTTCACACACTTATTACTTTGGCAGAATGAAGCTAAACTTGGGGCAAATAAAGCTTGGCACTCTATAAAGCTGCCACATTTATTTTTTATAGGTAATCAAAGTAGAACGGGGAAATATATTACAGCCATAACCATTGTAAGGCGAGCATTGCCATTCATTGCATTTGATATTGTACTTAGAAGTAAACCTTTGTTATTCCTCCCATTGTTTGCGAACCAATAAAGTTTTATAGGAGGGATTTTATTGATAAATAAATCCTTTAACAACATCGTGAGGGAACTTTGGTAGAAAATGAATGATTTGTTTGTGTATAAAGTATTCTAGTAAGTCAATGCAATTACAATTTTCTACTTTCTAATAAATCCATCTAAGAGTTAAAATTGTTTCATCCGATGAGTCTTGGTATGAAGAAAACCTTCCCAAATGAAAACAGCTACTGAACTTCTTTTGAGATGTTGGGTATTACAGATAATGCCAAGTAGCGTGAAGCGTCACTTGAGCATGCGCTGTAACATCTTACCCTCTCCTACTCGACTGTGAGTCTTCAGTACAGTCACCAGCAAAAAGTGTTAGTATACAATCAACACGACTACATAGCTGACATGAATTAGGTAGGGCAGGCGGCTCTGACTGTACTCCGCCGCGAGAGGGGAAATGTGGTGGGAGCCGGCGTAGGAGACTTGCACACCCCCCTCTTTCTCCATCTGTACTTGCGAATTTCCATAAGAAATATGAGCTATTGTAAGACTGAAGGACGGGAGTGGTCAATGAGCATCGATCAAGTTTTTGGTGTCATTAAAATGTTCATGAATTTATGTTTCGCACTCTAACGGCAGCATTTTAGGTACGATTTGGTCCAAATTGGGCCCACACGTTGGGTTTCTGACGAGTTCTTTGGCCACGAAAGCCCAACAACTGGAAGCACGTTTTACGACCGGAACTAAATTTATTTGAGGTTTCTCGCCCTAGAATAAAACATTTTGGGCTTTTAGCTAAACAGATAAATACAGGCGATTTGGCTGCATGGCTGCACATTTTTTTTATTTACACGATCGAGGTTAAGCTTCACGCCAAGTTTCAACTCAATCAGTCAAACCGTTCTCTATATTTGAATTATTTTGTACAAAAAACAAAATGGCGGATATCTGGAAAACGAAGCTTTTTCAGGCCTATGTTTATGTGCACTTTTTTTCTTATTTTGACTCATAAAACTATTCCCCGAAGTTGTATCCCGTTATTACTGGGCATCCTGTATAAGACGAATAAATCAAACACAACGACGAGCGTCGCTATACTCTATGTTATTATTACTGGGCATGAAGTTTTAATGAGGTTTACTTCTTAGGATCTGTACTCTCTGTAAATTCGCCATGTTGAAAATCCCAATGGACCCTGCTGATAATTGGTAGGATCTACGAGAAGTTTTTCCTTGATTTGGTCCTTTCAAGACGATCGCAAGCGGTAAAAAGAGATCCGTCCGAACTGCAAAAAAATACCATCCGCGTCCAGGCAGCGATGTTAGCCAGTCCACACAAATCCACGCGCAGACTTTCTCTAACAACTAACATTTAGCATAGGTCACCGGTTAGAATTTCGCATCATCAAAGCCATACCACATGCAGATTGTGCAGCAGCCCAAAAACGAGGACAAGCATGCGTCTGTGCTGAACAAATTATGTTGGAAATGGTACGCTCACGTCATCGCTGGAATTCCTTATTAAATGGTCCAGAGTGCCTTACAAACAACAATGGACAGACTCCATAAGTGCATTAAGAGGCAAGGGTGCCAAATTTAAACTCTAAAATCAAATCCCTGCCTCGTAATCTAAAGTAATTAAACGATCATTTAATGTAACTATATTATTTTTGTCTCATCCTGTACAATAGTTTGAAAATACTTACACATGTTCAACGTGTTTGTGCACCTTAAATTTAATATGTTATGGACAAAAATATACCTATTTCCCAAATTGTTGGTTGAAACCCTAAAACATAGGCCTAAAAACTTAATTTTGGAAATTCGGTCAACTCTCGTCAGCGGTTCAGCTGCATAGTCGAATTATTTTTAAATTAAGTTTTTCTGATACATCTATTTTATTAGATTTTTCCACGGGGGCCTACTATTCTTATAAATAATAGGTAAAACGAATTGTAAACCGAACGTACGTAAAAGAAAAATACTTCAAACTCTATTTCCCAGCGTGGAAGGGTGAAGTCTGCACTGCCATCCGCCCACACTCCCCTAACATGAACCAATGATTTCATGGTTGATTTATTTCCTGCAGTGATTGTACAGTGTTGTCTGGTGTGAAACCAAAGTAAAAACGTGTGTATTCCAAGGCAAAGCAATAAACAACTAACTTGAAAAATACGTAGTTGCGACTTGGCTGCTTTATTCCAAATTGGGCGTTTTGTTTTTTAAAGTACCTTAGATATTTAAATAACAATGTTAATTATAACATGTCTCTCTATTATACAAAACAGTTTTTCTACTTCTTCTTCTCATAATTATAAAGTATTAAGAATAGATTAAATACGTGTATTGCGTAGCGGTGACCATTGCATAACTTCCAGGCGCCGTGTATTGCGTAGCGAAGGCGTATTGTATAACTTCCAGGCGTAGATTCAAATGAAGTTGAATGGGGCCCGAAGGAGATCGCGAAGCGATCGGTGGTGGGGTGGGTGTTGGCAAGCGGAGCGAGCACGGGGCAAAGCCCCCTAGTAATTTTTCTATTTTCTTAAAGTCTTTATCCAAACCCTTAGCATTAATAAAGAAAGAGGAGCAGCGTATAGCATAAATTAATCGACAGTAACCAGGCCGTAACCTTTGCAACTGCGTAGGAGGTGCCATCAATATCATACTGGACGAGCGCCTTTAACCACTACACCATTCTTCTCCCCATATTGTATGACCAATTCCTCATAATTATTTGTTTAAATACGAGTCATTTATTGGGTTCTAGATTGAAATGTCTTTTGTCTCAACGCGTTGTTAAAATCGAAGATGTCCGAAATCCAAGGGCTTGCAAATTTAGCCGAACCAACTAAGCCGGGCAACTTTTAACTGGAAAAAAATGCGGAAGAGATGAAACTTGGTGATATAGTACATTTTGACATAGTAGAAAGACGTACTAAGTTTGCGACCCCTACCACTTTGAGCTTACGCCGCCATCTTGGAAAATGGTGACCAAATTCCGGTTTTTTTAATAATAATCAGTTGAGTGCGTCCTAGAAAAAAGTTTCGTATAAAAATTATAGAGAATTTAATTCTCTGGAACTTTTGTTTCTTTAATTTTTTTCTCTGAAATAAACAGTTTTTTTTTGTTGTGTATTTATAAAAACTGCATGAATGCGCTATTATCACCTGAAATTGATGAATTATTTATTTAAATGTTTGTTATATTATTAAACAATTATTGCTATTATTTGTTTTGTAATAATAATAGTAATAATTATTATTATTTTTCATTGTACTAGCTTCCACACCACCCTTGAGGTAGTTAATGGGGCGTTTTTTTTACTATGGTTTTATTTACGGGGTGTCCACGAAGAGTTTTAAACATTTGATTTTGTATAGCTTGCATCGATCCTTTAACGCATCGATCCTTTTGAAACTTTACACACCCCACAATAGAGGCTTTAAAAATGTTCTGTAAAAGTGTTAGCAGTACAACACTTGCGGAAAGAAAATTGTGGAATAATGAAATATTTATTAATTTTCTCCGTCTGTAAATAGGTAGGCCTGCCTATTTAAATTATACCTTACTGATTTTGTAACAAAAATTAAATTATTAAGTTACTGTAGATTTAGTAAAATATTTTTATCGTCACATTCTAATGATCTAGTCATTTTTATTAGAAAATTAGGATATAACAACATCTGGTGTGAACATCACACAACTTTCCTTACCAAAATAGATGCTGTATCAATTATCAAATTTCTCGAGCGAGAGATTGATGATACCATTTTCGAGTTAATAATTTAAATGTTTGTGAGAAAGTATGTGCCAGTTTCTGGTACCGTTTATTTTATTTTTATATTCATTACCATAGCAACTTGACTTAAATATTTATATCATTTTATAATTCTTCAAAACCAACAGCTTTTTCTAGGTTAGAACTTCAAATGCGGTACTAACTTCTAAACGGTTAATCCCACGGACCTGATTTTGGTCTCAATCGATTTCTAACCTCACAAAATGTCAAATTTGATACCAAATACGGCTAGTTTAAAAAAAGACATTTTTACCCCCAAAAACGCCCTTTTTGGGGGCAATTTTTGAAAAAATGGAAAAAGTTGAGTGGGGTATCGTTTTTGACATTATTTTGGACGCTGAATCGAATGAGGCCATTTTCAAGTCGATAGGACCAGCCATTTAAGAGATAAAAAACAAAATAACTTGGTTTTTGTAATTACTTTTTTCAACGAATTTTTAACGGTCTTTCGCGTACATAGGGTGTTAAGGGGGTCGGAGTAGAGTATGTTAGCAAAGTTTAATCAAAATCGTTAGAGGGAATTTGGAGTAAATACCAAAAATGTGCTAAAAACTGCTCCCACGGTAAGACACCACCTCCGATTTGCTTCAAATTTACATGGGTTTAATTGTTTACATGTTTGAAGATATCCTGTAAATTTCAGTTCGATCCGTCCAACCGTTTGCCCTGTGCACTCCGGACACACACACACACACACACACAGACAGACCAATTGCCAAAAATGCATTTTTTGGACTCAGGGGGCCTTGAAACGTAAAGATATTATGAAAACTCGACATCGAATTTTTGGGTCGATCGCAATACTTACCTTACCTAGTATAGGGTAAGGAAAGTAATAATGAAAAACATAAAACCAAAATCTAAAATTACTCAAAGTGTAATCCATCCACAACGACACACTGTTAACAGCGCTCAACAAATGATTCGTACACTTTTAAAAAGAAATCCTCGTTTATCCGTAGAAGTTCCTCTTCCATTGCGTGTTTTAAATCGTCATCATTGTTGAAGCTGTGGGAATAATTATGTTCCTTTAGGCAACCTCGTAGGGCAACACAGTTAAATCGGGGTGGCCAATCAAACAAATTACTTCCACGACTTATCCAACGCCCATTAAGGTTAGTAATTTAGTAAGTCCTTGACAGATTGTCAAAATTACTGTCTCAACAGGACCTGTACAGTAATGTATCACATGACTATTGGTCTCATTGGAAAATTTTGAGTTACCCCCCCCCCACCAACCCCTTTCGACCAAAATTGAAAAATAAAAACACACTATTGAGAATATCTTACCTGAGAAAATTCTTTTAAATGGAATTCAAATGTTTTCAAACAATGTTAAATTGTTAGGGAGTGAAATCTCCTTTTTCGCACTGTTTTAATAATATCATATAAACGGCCCAGGGCTATAGAATACAAGGGCTGGTCCACTTCTTTGATGTTGACGCTCGCCGACTGTTCCAACCTTCCTCTTGCCCCCCTCCTATGTGACGTCACTCTGGTACCATGACACGCCGCGTAAGCACGGTTCGCCTTAGCTCTCACGTGTTATTTGATATAACGTTGCAAATGATAATTCTTTAAAAAAATATGCAATACACACGAACACCTAAATTATATGTTTACCAAATTTGGTTAATATTGAGTAATTATTTTTTTCAGTAGAAGTGTTTAAAGAAGGTATATAATTCCGCGAGATTTTCGCCTTTTTCGCCTTTTAGGCTAATTTTCCTTTAAGAGGCCTTTAAGAGGCATTCCACGAATTTTTTTAAAACATTATACAAAACACACACAATCACCTAAGTTGTTTAGCGAATTTGGTTAATATTGAGCAATTATTTTTTTCAGTACAAGTGTTTAAAGGAAGTATTTTTTAATTCCGCGAGATTTTCGCATTTTGGTGCACAATCAAGGCTAATTTTCTCGAAGAGGCATTCCATGAATTTCTTTAAAAAGTTATACAATACCTAAATTATATGTTTAGCAAGTTTGGTGAATATTGAGCAATTATTTTCCTCAGTACACGTTTTTAAAGAAGGTACATAATTCCGATGAGATTTTCGCCTTTTGACGCATATTCAATGCAAATTTTCTCGAAGAGGCATTCCATGAATTTCTTTTAAAAATTATACAATACACACAATTACCTAAATTATATGTTTAGCAAGGTATTTATTTATTTAATGTTACGTTGCAGACGTGTTTACTAGCAAAATGCACTTAAAATTGTCAGAATAATTAGATATAAATAAATATATAATATACAAATAATTATAATAAAATGTAAACCTAGAGTAATAAAATTATTGATGACAAAAATAAAACATAATTTTAAATTAAACTTCTAGACTAAATTAAATTGCTCAGTATCAATTTAAATTTAAATAGTTCAATTGTTTAAATTCAACTATTAAATTAACTATTCCCTAAGGCCTAGGAAAGGAAAATTTCTATAAAGCAGTTTTTTTTAAATATTTTATTTCAGCAGTAATTATTATGTCATGTGCATATCTGCATATAAGCTACTCATTATGTGTAAGTATTTATAACTTTTATGTGTTTTATTTTATACAGGCTTTATTAAACTGCAGTATGACATTCAAGTTTTGGTGGTTTATTATAATAAATACAAATATTTTCAATAATGTGAGACATTTTGTTCAATTTCATATTTAGTTTTCAGAAATGTTTCAGAGAATCAAATTAAAAGTACGCTAACATTAGTACACTACATTGGTTTATTACCTACGAATTAGTTAGTTTTATTGTAACAATGTCTTCTGCTTATATCTTTAGACTAATTATTGTTTACAGTATATTTATTGGTTTGTGTAGTGTCAATTCTAAAACTAAAGAAGAGCGCATCGTAAAAATGTTACAGCTTTGCTAAGAAATTGAAATTATTGTAGCAGAAATACTTATAAGAAGCGTTGGGAATGGAGCAGTTGTTACCACCATGACGTCATCACAGTGGCAGTGGCGGGAACACTGTCCTTGGCGGACTGGTCCAGCCCTTGTATTCTATAGCCCTGTAAACGGCCGAACAATTTTGGCTATTGGTGTCCCAAAAGAATTTCTTTATGTCATAATGCTTGTCTCAACAGGACCTATACAGATGTATAACACGACTATTGGTCCCATTTGAAAATTCTGAGTTACCCCCAACCCGCCAACCCCTTTCGACCAAAATTTGAGCAATACTACGTTTCTTAAGCAGCCCCTCACTGTAACGAAACCACATTTAGGTATTTTAACAAATAACCAAGACAAAGAGGGGTGCAAGCTATATTACAGACACCCTGATTAGTAAAAAAAAGCAAGGATTTTTTTTATTTTTTTTTTTATTGAGGACTGTTGAAATGTCAGATCATCTTTATTTTTAACAGCACTAATCATTGTTCTAAATTTAATAATAATAATAATAACAAATTGGGTTTATTGAACTACATACAAGACAAAGCATCGAATCAAAAGAAATACAACACAACTAACCAAAATAACAACTCATACCAAAATAAAGATACACACTTACGACATGACCCGTAGGTCGTCTGCCAGGTTGGATTTATTACCGTAAACAAAGAGGACGTTCTAATAATTAAACTCATAAATAAATGCCTTCATATACTTGAGCGGACTTCTCAAGAAATTTACTAAACTAAACCAGTTTTCCCCATTCCATATCCTTATCAATCTGTCCCCATCAAGGACTTGACATTTAAAATATTTTTCTCGAATGCCACCTAATATTAAACATTCTATAAAATGTATCATGGTTTTCTCCTCCCGGGAATTGCATAAAGAGCGCATCCTTTCAGTTTCATTCCTGCCTGGTCTAGCTCGTTCTAGCTTTACGTTGTATACAAACTTATAATCTGACGATAGTACGGAAATATTTCAGATGGAAGATGATATATTTGTATTGCTCCTATTTGTAAGAGCAGTTAGCAAAAGAACTAAAAGAGAAAAATTGTACTTATCTTAATAATAATATCTAATTGTATCTACAAAATTAGTGAGGTTGTTTTTAATTATATATATGTTTTTCTTTCTGATTTTAGACAAGAAAGAAGTCAAGAAAGAAACACTGCCCTTTTTCTACCACCTCCGCCGAAGGGACTCTTTTCATTGAGATAAATTGGAGAGCAGAGGTTCCATCATAAGTAAGTTAAAATTGTGTATGGTTTCCTTTTTTCAAATTGCAAAAAAATAATCATAGATAGTGTATTGCAATAGTGTTCAAACGCTTTAAAACTGTCTTCTTTTTGGTTAATTTAAGGGGATTCCCTACTGAAAAATTACCATTTTCCAAAAAAAAAAAACCAAAATAATTTTTTCTTTTTTTCCTAATTCTATAGTTTATAAGGTTTAAGAAAAACATAATATAGGCTATGCCACAAAAGTTCTTTATATCAGAGTGAAAAATTTATTCAAAGCAAGCGCGCACCTACTTTGGGTCGAGTTGAACTTCTTTATGTTTGCTATTTGGACTAAAAAGATTTTTTATTTTTTTAAAGTAATAAGAAAGAAGGACAACAATGTTTATTATTAGGCTTTCAATGCCTCCAATATGTAAGTAAAACATATCTTGACTACAAATACTGGTTGTGCAAGTTATTCCCCTCTATGGCTGCTAAAATAACTAATGGAATCTTTAAACGCGATTTCCCGCAACTTTTCAATATTGATATTTTTTACACTAAAGTTCTTTTAACTTTTTAACTGCTAAAGCTACAGTGATGAAATTTTAGCAGCTTATAATGCAACTTTTTGGGTATTTTTATTCCTCTAGGACAAATATAATGAGTACTTTTTTTAAATATGTAAATCACAAATTTGTTTTGTATTTATATATTTTTTTGTAAGGTCATAACTACTAAACTTTTAGTGGTAAAAATATGACTATACCCAACTATTTAGTGCTTTACTTTAAAACATGATATCAAACGGCCAAATTGGTTCAGTAGTAAAAAAGTTATAAAAGATTTTAAAAAACATATTTTTTGTCTAAAAAAACGGAAAAAACTCAAAAAGGTATAAAAATATATTTGTTTGCCAATTCCTATAAGTGTAAACAACTTTTTAGGTTCTAATGAATGTAAAAAAAATAGTTCATAATTAAAAAAGGCCTATTATAGAAAACCCCTATTTTCAGTAGGGAATCCCCTTAAGATAAATTGATTGACAAATTTTTGAATAGGCTTACTGATGCAACCGGTCTAAATGTTACCGAGGAAAACAGTTACGCTGTGTCGTGGTAAAATTAATCTGCGCTGTGTATATAATTTGATTCATACATCTCCAACCCTGGAAATGGACTTTGCTGGTTTCTGTAATAAAGCAAAACATGATTTTACGCAAACTGTTAACACGTACTTCTGCTGTAGGTTGAATCAATCGACGTGCGATGATACGAAGAAGGTTGCTTGCATTTAACGTACGGAAATTATATGTGGGCAAAATCTTTACCATTCTAAATATGCTGTTTCATGTTCAGTTTAAACCATGACCGTGGGTAATTTAGTGCGGTCAACATAAAAGGGACAACGGTCAAACACTTTACGACTATTATCAAAGATTTTAGTTGATTTTGTTTAATGGCGTTTATCTTGTAATCCAGCAAAAAGCTTATTTTGTTTTTCTTGTAATTGTAGTTGTTTAAAAATATGTATTTGTTTACATTTTTTTTGTGGTCGTTTAAAAAAAATTGATATTTCGCGGTAAACTGCAATCGCGTCTAGTTATGTGATCCCAAAACTAAACAAACTTAATATTTTTAACATCCGTTTCTCGAGTGAAATGTGTAACACTGTGCAGTTCTTAATCCATCCTTGTCGGCGCTGTGGCGTTGCTCTGGAGGACAGAATAAGTAACCGACGACAAAGTCGTAAGTAGTAAGAATGTCTTGGAAAGAGTTGCGCTACTGAATTTAAAAGCGCTGGAGTTCCTGATCCAACAAATGAAATGGTACATGTAGTGACGAAAGTGAGAAGTCTTTGGACGTAGAAGTGAACTATTCGATAAAAACAGAGAAAAGGCAAGATGATATCATCGTATTGTATTTCACGCCAACGGAAAAATGTTGTGAATTGAGTTTAAGTTTAAAGCGTTTTATTTTCTGTTCCAAATTACTTTAAATTTTGATAATATTTTCTGTTTCCATTTATTTAAAACGTTTAGTAATAGAATTGAACATTACGATTACGTATTGGAGCATTTTCTTGCGTATATATGGCCCCAATATTTCGTAACGTAACCACGGTGTAGTAACGTATCTACTATGTTTAGGTGTTGACGGAAAGGGTAAAGTGTAATATCGGTTGTATGTACGTAATAAATATCACTGTTTACCAAATATTTGCACTGGAGAGAAGTAAGTGTGCCACTCGGCTAGCGGCTACAAGAAGCTCCACACAGTACTTCCCCTAACGTGAGAACTTAATTACGACAACGAGATCGACAAAAACACATAAAATGTCAAGTAAAATGGCCACGCTTTCCCGAAGTTACCGTGTTACCTAGATTTGTTCCCAGGTTAATTATTAACATACTGTACTGAGCGCATGATAATGGGTAATCGATAATAACCCAGATATAGGACTTTGGGTTGATACAACCTTGCTTTGTTATTCATAATAATTGTGCATGTTTGTCGACTCCTAATAGTAAAAAGTCCAGAGGGCTTAGCTTTACTGTTTTTATACTAACTACTATGTTTTATAACTTATATTGAGTGGTCTACTGGATTAAACCCTTGTGAAAAATAACAGATGTATCATCTTTAACATTTCAATGTTATTTAAATGGGGAAAAATTGTAACTTTGATTGGCCATTGTGTTGGATAGAGTCAATATACAGACCTGCGCTTTGCGCCAATCTTCTTCTTTTATCAAGGCCTTTAAAATGAGCTGTCATTCAATAGGAGTTCTAATTTAAAATTTTCGACTTACAACCAAAATACCCCATTTTTAGAGGAGGGGTTAAGATTTACGGTACACCAAAAAACTCCATTTTTGTTCATGTTAACAATCCCCAAAGCAAATCTGTCTATTTCCATTAATAAAAAAAAAAAAATAATAATAGGGAGGGCTTTTAAGACACCTGGTATCTATATATATAGTTTATATATACACAAATATTTTAAATTTGACAGTGTATAATATTTATCTAATCTCTTATAAGAAAATTAAACCAAAATCAGGATGACATAGTTAAAATTAGTCAATTTAGTATTTTCAGTAACACATCCCCTTAATTTTGGAAATTCACACAACGTCAGAGTTTATTTCCTAATTTGCAACCAAATAACAAACACTTAACCCGATCATGCTTTGGCGGTATCACGTTGAGTTCGAAGAGTTATAAATGTGAGTCAATTTTATGTCAGTGGAACGCGGCGTGGGTTGTCACACGTACTTATGGGGATCGTAAAAGGTGAGTTTAACGGCTCCATATTTCATCATTTTATTGGGTCTGAAAACACAAAACGAAGATGTTTAATGGCGAAAATGTTGTCAGCATTTATTACACCAAGAGTATTTACATTTGCGTACTGTACTGTAAGTACGATTTCTATACAGCGAGAAAACATGTTTACACTCTATAAAATGCACATACTTTGATGCCCACCTTTTGCAGTGCTTTTATGTGTTTGGACTACCGTATTCGGAGTTTCTTGTCTCCATTTTAAAGTCAAATATAAGCATAAAGTGCACATACTTTGATGCCCGCCTGCTGCAGTGCTTTTATGTGTTTGGACTACCGTATTCGGAGTTTCTTGTCTCCATTTTAAAGTCGAATATAAACATAAAGTGCACATACTTTGATGCCCGCCTGCTGCAGTGCTTTTATGTGTTTGGACTACCGTAGTCGGAGTTTCTTGTCTCCATTTTAAAGTCGAATACAAGCATAAAGTGCACATAGTTGTTCATCGAGTCACATTTAAAATGATTCCATCATGGAGCTGAACTGCTGACGTGAGTTGAACGAACTTTCTAAATTAAGTTTATATGTTTTAGGATTTTTACTATTTTGCAAATTGGTCAACTTATGACGGCGCTAAATAACTGCCTGCAAGATTTCGTTTGCACATCAGCCTCCGGCCAACGCGCTGCTTCGTTCAGCTAGCTCTGCGAGTTACAACTTCGACCTTACACCCTGTGATTATTGACTGCTTCGTTTCGCTCGCACCAGACACATTCGATGTTCATTGTGCTTGTAGATGTCATTAAAAAGGTTATACATATATGTATATGTTTTCGCACTCTAACAGCTGCAAATTACGTCTGATTCGGTCCAAACTTGGTGCATACGTTTTCTGAGCATCCCGTACGAGTTCGTTAGCAAACGTTTAACAACGGAAGCACATTTTTAACTGAAAGTAACATTTTGTTGCGATTTTTCGTATTAGATTAAAACGTTTTTGTGGTTTTATATAAATAATAAATGTAGCCTCTTCTTGAGTAGACCAATTTCCTAAAATGTTCCCTTAAACATTAAAATTATTTTTGGAAATTCGTTTAACTCACGTCATAGGTCCATCTGCGGGATCGAGTTATTCCGTTTGGACATTATCTGACTATAATATGAATTATCTACTTATAAATAAATATTGTACACATGTGTATACTGCAGAGTAGATAGTTTACTTGGTAATACCTCTGAAATGGACATTGTGCTTCCTCGTTTCGTACCTTGTGTTATAATGTTTTGCTTGGTATACCTCTGAAATGGGCATTGTGCTTCCTCGTTTCGTAACTTGTGTTAAAATAGTTTACTTGGTAATA